>JAEIFU010000461.1:0-130213 GCA_018904235.1 Lordiphosa stackelbergi
CTCAGCTCGTCGAGTCGTCAGCTCGTGATCAAGAATATATATAGTTTATAGGGTTTGAAATGAGTATTTCTATGCGTTGCAAACTTGGGCAAATTATAATACTCTTTGTAAGGGTATAATAAAGTGCTCCAAGGGTGCAATCCAAAATAAAAATGCGGAACTTTTGCTTTGATTTTCTCTCTATTGAATTGTAAAAATCTATACTTTTGTCGAGTTTTTTATTCAAGTTATTCAATTAATAAGATAAAAACTAGAATAAAAATAATCGGCTTCGGTCCCGTTTCCAGGGTTGGGTAAAGCCGTTCTGGTTTGATCTATTTTTATTTTGGTATTCGGTTAAGTCTTGGTAACTGGCTTGTTATTTCTATATACCAGCATGTTTGATTCTGAAAATTTAAAGACACAAAAAAACTTTCTAAAATTTTGCCTTTATCCCCATCCGATTGCCAGAAGCTATCTACGCCACTGAGGTGAACCTATTGTTGTTTCTGAGCTCTTTAACAGTCGTCCTTTTTAAAGATATGCGCTAAAACCAAATGAACATTGTTTTAGGACTGGTCGATTGACCACATCGAATAAATCGATTTTTCCAAGTCTAGTTCTTTCGGACCACCTCGCTGTTAAAATGTATGTCGTTTATAGAGATTTTTCTTAAGCATTTAGTTTCTATATCGCGCACAACTTGCCAAGCTTTTTATACCCATATATATTGAAATTGTCCGGATGTTTGTAACGCCTGGGAAGTAAACATCTCCGACCACATAAAGTATATATATTCTGATCAGCATGACAAGCTGAGTTGATATAGCCATGTCCGTCCGTCCGATGGTTTCTATGCTATCTCCTCCGTCAGTTTTAAAGCTATTTTAGCCAAACTTCAGCACCAAGTCTTTTGGTACAAATACGCTGCACATATAAAAGTCGGAACCGGCAGGATCGGATGACTATTCATCATAGCTGCCATAGAAACGATCGGTTGAAAAGTACACTAAGAAACGAGAGCGTAAGTTAAAGTCGGCTCTAACCGACTTCGATATCCATGCTAAAAACATGTTTAACAGTGTTCCCCGCACTTAGGGTGTCCATCCAAAAAGTATGCAACATTTTTTAGGGTGGTAGCGGTTGGGGGCTTGGTTCACTTTTTGCTTATAACTTGAGAACTGTTCATCCGATCTTTATCATTTCTTCGGCAAATCGATTCATTTTGCTAATTACTAACTATCTCTAGAAGGTACGAATCCTCTATCTTTAAAACTGTAGGAGATATAACGTTTTTCCAAATTGTGGGGGCGGGAGGTGGCGTGGCCAAAATTTGAAACAAACTGATCTGCGTGCAGATAAAAGAAGCATTTGTCCCATACATGTCAAACCTCTATCTCTTACCATCTCTGAGATCTAGGTGTTCATACAGACAGACGGACGGACGGACGGACGGACGGACAGACGGACAAGGCTAAATCGACTCGGCTGTTGATGCTGATCAAGAATATATATACTTTATATGGTCGGAAATGATTCCTTCTGACTGTTACATACATTTGCACGACTTTAGTATACCCTTTTTACTCTACGAGTAACGGGTATAAAATATACCACGCATACCCACACAATATTTGAACATTTTTGTTATGTTTACAAAATATTATATATAAAAATTTTTTTAAATTTAAATAAACAATGTGAAAATGCGCATTGAGAAATGTTTTATAATAATTATATTAAAAACGAGAGGTGTTAAAGTTGGCGCATAACCCAACAATGTGTTTTTTAATTTTTTGTTTATGTTTATAAAAAAAATTATTAAAAAATTTTTTTAAATTTAATAATGATATTAAAAGTTTAATAATTTAAAAGAGGTAATAAATGTTTTACAGACTTCGATATACCCAGTTACTCATGAAAACAATTTTAACAGTGTTCCCGCGTTCCTTTGTGTGACCATCCAAAAAGTATGCTACATTTTTTTACGGTGGTAGCGGGGAGGGGCCTGGTTCACTTTTTATCTATCTCTAGAAGGTACGAGTCCTCTATCCTTAAAACTGTAGGTGATATAATTTTTTCCAAATTCGTGGGGCGTTAGGGGCGTGGCCAAAATTTGAAACAAACTTGATCTGCGTGCAGATAAAAGAAGCATTTGTCCCATACATGTCAAATCCTTATCTTACCATCTCTGAGATCTAGGTGTTCAGACGGACGGACGGACGGACGGACGGACGGACGGACAGACGGACAAGGCTAAATCGACTCGGCTGTTGATGCTGATCAAGAATATATATACTTTATATGGTCGGAAATGATTCCTTCTGCCTGTTACATACATTTGCACGACTTTAGTATACCCTTTTTACTCTACGAGTAACGGGTATAAAAATAAGAAAACGAGAGCGTAAGTTAAAGTCGGCTCTAACAGACTTCGATATACCCGTTACTCATAAAAAAACATGTTTAACAGTGTTCCCGCGTTCCTTAGTGTGACCATCCAAAAAGTATGCAACATTTTTTGGTGGGGTGGGAGGGGGCTTGGTTCACTTTTTTGCTTATAACTTGAGAACCGTTCATCCGATCTTTATCATTTCTTCGGCAAATCGATTCATTTTGCTAATTACTAACTATCTCTAGAAGGTACAAATCGTCTATCTTTAAAACTGTAGGAGATATAACGTTTTTCCAAATTTCGGGGGCGGGAGGGGGCGTGGCCAAAATTTGAAACAAACTTGATCTGCGTGCAGATAAAAGAAGCATTTGTCCCATACATGTCAAACCTCTATCTCTTACCATCTCTGAGATCTAGGTGTTCATACAGACAGACGGACGGACGGACGGATGGACGGACGGAACGAATGGACAAACGGACAAGGCTAAATGGACTCGGCTGTTGATGTTGATCAAGAATATATATACTTTATATGGTCGGAAATGATTCCTTCTGCCTGTTACATACATTTGCACGACTTTAGTATACCCCTTTTACTCTACGAGTAACGGGTAAAACAAAAATAAGCTGACTGAGCTCTTGACTTTTCCGCCCAAGTAAAACATTCAAGGCCTTGCCTTTAGCAAAAAAGCTCTCAGTCTCAAAAGCTTTACCTTAAGAATGCAATTCGCCACAATGTCTCAAGCGAGGTCGGTAGCCACGATGGTAGCGACGCCGACACTTGGTTTAAGAAGCATCGAGGTAATGGGTTCGATCCCTGCTTTCTGCAGACAAAGTCAATAAAACGAGAAAGGCAAAGCTAACTTCGTCTGTACCGAAGTTTTGATACACTTGAAATAGCTTGTCACAACGGTTAGCGACTTCGACCAAACTTCGCAAATCAGCTTAAAAACATGACATATTACCCATGACCGTGTTTGAGAGCGATAATATTGAGAACAAACCAGTTTTTCTCACAAAAACCCATTTTTCGAACGAACATTTGTATGGCAGCTACAAGAAGTAGTCATCCGATCCGGTCGGTTCCGACATATTAGCAGCGTGCAGTAAAAAGAAGACTCTGTGCAAAGTTTTAGCTCGATAGCTCCAAAACTGAGGGACTAGTTCGCGTAGAAACAGACAGACGGACAGACGGACAGACGGACGGACAAAGCTTAATCGACTCAGCTCGTCATGCTGATCAAGAATATATATACTTTATGTGGTCGGAGATGATTCCTTCTATGCGTTGCAAACTTCTGGCAAATTATAATACACTTTTCAAGTGTATAAAAAAAAAGGAAATCAGAAAGAAACTTAGAAAACTAATTAAATATAAAATGTTAAATTTAATTTAATTTTGAAACACAAGAAAAGCATTAGAAACATTTTTTTCAGCGTTTATTTTGCGAGCACAAAATGTTCTTAAAACAATGCCCAAGCCGTTCATAACGTGAGCACAAAATGTTCATAATATGACACCCGCTGTTCACGGTTCAAAAAAAAAGGGATTCCCTCTCTTTTTGTCAACGAATGGGCTGTTTTCGGAAGATTTAGAATGAGGGTAGTTTTAGTGAGAAAAACTTTATTGTTTTCAAACCCTCGTATTTATAAGTTTTCTATGATTGCACATAACTTCGCTGAGTTTTATCAAAATCGGTACAACTATATAGTATAGCTGCCATACAAAAAGATAGGTCTAAAAAAATTCTTAGTGAAAAAACTTTTTTTTTTAATGCTATCGCTCCCAAACTTGTTACAGACCAATCTTATATGCTACCACACAATTCTGACAAGTTTGATCTAAATCGGAAGGAACGGTCGGTCCGGATTTGATTTTTTATATCCATGCTCCATGCTCCAAGGGTATATAAACTTCGGTAGAGCCGAAGTTAGCTTTCCTCATTTTTTCAGCTACATATTATGTTAGCTTCAATTTTATTTGATCGCCAAACTTACAGAGTCCAAGTAAAGAACTCTCTATAAAACCATTTGTGGCTACCTCTGCCCCTTCCCAGGAAAATGGCAATTACGAAATGGCACCTTTAATGACATTCATATGCATTGATAACTCTGAGTTATTAATTTATTACATCCGTAAATGACTATTTAGTGCCAGTTTTTAGAGTTTAAAGAATTTTCCCCTCATTTTCGAACTGACCAAGAAAACTTTGCATACTCGGCTGAACTTAAATGCAAAAGATTACAGCTTTAATTACTTGAACCCATGTGTTCCACATCGGATAAGCTGTTTGTTTACTACACCTAAAAAATGTTGTCATCAAAATTACGCAATTTAGACTTCAATTTGAAACTCTTGATTATAAATGTGTTTTTAATACTCCAAGATCGAAACTATTAACATGATATTTCGAGGAGTTCAAATTGATACTAACGTGTTTTATACTTTCCAGTTATGAATATTATCTGTTTCAACATAATTTTGGATCGGATGAATATATCGTATAACTGCCATATAAAAAACTGGCTGGCATATGCTCCAAGGGTATATAAACTTCGGTCGAGCCGAAGTTAGCTTCCCTCTATTTTTTAGACTCAATTTAACACACCGATTTCTGTATTCCCAGATAGCTGCTATTTGTCAGATAGTCATCGATTTTACTCTGTTATTTGTTAGTTTTGTGACATAAAGCTCTATGTAGAAGATGTGAAATCGGCCCTAAGTCTTATTAATTTGATATTTAAATTATCAAACTTTTTAGTATCATTTTAATACTAGCTTTTATCAATTTAATATTACTTCTTATCAATTTTGTAATATAAATTTAGTTCCTTACAAACTGCCATTAAAATTAAAACATAACAAACATTTTTATACCCTGTTCCCATTAAAAATGGGAAAAAGGGGATCATGAAGTTGTGCAAATGTATATATATTGATCAGCATCAACAGCCGAGTCGATTTAGACATGTCCGTCTGTCCGTCTGTCTGTCTGTATGAATGCGTCGATCTTAGAGACTGTAACAGATAGAGCCGCAATTTTTGGCATGTATGTAGGTATATACTGTACCCACATCGAGTTTGTTTCAAATTTGGAAAATTCCTCCTTCTCCATCTTTTAACAGCGAAAAACTGTCTTTCTCTCTGTAGAAAACGAGTGGATCTCACAGACTATAAGAGGTAGAGCCACAAATTTTTGCATTTATGTAGATGTATACTGTACCCAGATCAAGTCTGCTCCAGATTTGACAAATTCCACCTCCTCCTTCATCTCTCTCTTCTTCTTCTTGATTGGCCCGATGCATGCATCACAACCGTTCGACGGTCTCGGCCGCTGCCAACAATGTCCGCCAGTCGCTTCTGCTCCGTGCGAGCTGGGACCAATTGGTCAAACCAAGCTTGGCAAGGTCTGCCCGAACCTGGTCATCCCATCTCAGTCGAGGTCTCCCCCGCCTGCCTCTTCCTCCGAAGTCAGCCGCCTTCGAATAATAAGCTTTCCTTACTGGAGCTTCTTCGTCCATCCTGGTGACATGTCCTAACCAGCGCAGCCGCTGTTGCTTTATGCGCTTGACCAGACAGGTGTCCCCATAGAGCTCATACAGTTCGTCATTATTTCGAATGCGGAAAACATCGCCAACTTTTAAAGGTCCATAAATCCTCCGAAGAATCTTTCGTTCAAACACGCCAATCGCCGCTTCATCCGCTGCTGTCATTGTCCATGCTTCTGCGCCGTATTGCAGGACTGGGATGATTAGCGACTTGTATAGGGCTAATTTTGTTCTTCGCTTGAGGTCTCTGCTCTTGAGCTTTCTACTTAGCCCGTAGAAGCATCGGTTTGCAAGAGTGATCCTTCGTCGGATTTCCAGACTGATGTTGTTGTCGCTGGTTATCGTCGTTCCGAGGTAAACAAAATCCTCAACAACTTTAAAGTTGTATTCTCCCATTGTAACAAATTGTCCAAGACGCAAGGACTTTTGTCCGCGGATACAAGGTATTTCGTCTTGTCCTCATTTACCGCTAAACCCATCAGTTCTGACTGCCTCTCAATCTCTGAAAACGCCCTGCTTACCGCCCGTTCGTTTTTGCCGATGATGTCGATATCATCGGCATATGCGAATAGCATTAGATCTTTATAAATAAAGGCGCCCGTTCTGTTGGCATGTGGGCACCGGCGCAGTATATATTCCATCAGTAGATTGAAGAAGTCACACGATAAGGTATCGCCCTGCCTAAAACCTCTCTTGGTATCAAATGGTTCGGAAAGGTTCTTTCCTATTTTGACGGAGCTTTGTGTACTTCTCAACGTCATCATGCAAAGACGAACGTACTTTGCTGGTATACCAAGGGTAGACAAGGCTTCAAAAACCTTGACCTTATCGGCGTGTCGAAGGCTGATTTATAATCAACAAATAGATGGTGTGTGTTGATGCCTCTCTCATAGGTCTTCTCCAGGATTTGTCGTAATGTGAATATCTGGTCTGTGGTGGATTTACCAGGTCTAAAGCCACACTGATAAGGTCCAATCAGTGTGTTAATAAGCGGCTTAAGACGTTCACAAATAATGCGCGACAGAACCTTATATGCAATGGGAAGGAGACTGATCCCGCGGTAGTTGGCGCAAACTGCAGGGTCTCCTTTTTTAAAGATTGGGCATAGAACACTTAAATTCCAATCGTCGGGCATGCTTTCGTCAACCCATATACGGCAAAGAAGTTGGTGCATGCACCTTCCCAATTCTTCCCCTCCAGCCTTGAACAATTCAGCGGGCAGCTCATCAGCGCCTGGTGATTTGTTGTTCTTTAGCCTTTGTATGGCTAAGCAGACTTCCTGTTGGGTCGGCGGGTCTATCTCTATGTTGTCGATTGGTGGCATCGCTACTTCTCTAGAGGCGGCATTATGTTCGTCATCGCCTCCCAGTAGGTTGGAGAAGTAGCTTCTCCATTTGTTAAGCGCCACTTGCGGATCGGTGACCAGATTCCCGTGTTCGTCTTTGCATTGTGCGACTCTGGGCTTAAAACCTTCTGTTAATTGCTTAATTTTTTGGTAAAATTTTCGAGTCTCACTCATGCCGAATAACATCTCGACTTCCTCGCGCATGCGCCTTTCCTGCTCGCTCTTTTTCCTTCTAAAGAGGCGCTTCCGCTCTTTCTTTTTCTCCCGATATCGCTCCTTAACAGCCCGCGTTGCTCCCGACTGCAGAGTTCTCCTGTAGGCTGCGTCTTTTTCTGCAGTAGCAAGTCGGCACTCCTCATCGTACCAAGTCCGACTTCGAGGGGACTCGGAGTACCCGAGTATCTCCTTGGCAGCCGTACTCATGGAGTGTGATATACGATTCCACTGTTCGCATATATCGGAAGAAGATGGGGAGGTTTCCCTGAGCAGTTGGGCGAGTTTAGCTTTGTAGGCTTCAGAGGTCCCTTGTGATTGCAGCTTCTCGACGTTTAGCTTTCGACGTGTGCCAGAGCGTGAGGCATTTGCCACACTGAGCCGCGTGCGTACCTTGGCTGCAACCAGGCAGTGATCCGAGTCTATGTTGGCTCCTCGAATCGCACGCACGTCTAGTACACTCGATGAGTGCCTTCCGTCGATCACAACGTGATCAATCTGATTTCGTGTTCGTTGATCAGGGGACTTCCAGGTCGCCTTGTGGATGTCGAGGTGTTCAAATCTCGTACTACTTGTGACCATGTTCCGGCCTGCAGCAAAGTCTATTAGCCTCTCTCCGTTACCGGAGGTTGTTTCATGAAGGCTAAATCGTCCGACTGTCGAACCAAAGACTCCTTCTCTCCCGATTTTCGCGTTAAAATCGCCTAGCACGATCTTTATGTCGTGATCGGGGCAGCGCTCGTATAGTTGTTCCAGGCGCTCATAGAATTCGTCTTTTGTCGAGGTGCCCTTGTCTTCTGTTGGCGCGTGTGCACAGATAAGACTAATATTAAAATATTTTGCCTTAAGTCTAAGCGCGGCAAGCCGCTCATCAACTGGTGATGACTGAGTGGAGTATTCTATCACTCACTGCAAAGCCGCACCTAAACTCGTGCTTGGAAACATGCCCGCTGTAGTATATCTCCCAGGGAGGTGGTTTCGGTTTTTTCTTCTCTTTTGGTAGCGCTATTATCTTGTTCCTCCTTCATCTAACCGCGAAAAACTGTCAGAGCTACAATTTTTAAGCTTGAACCTAGTGACTTAATAAATAATATATTCAGTAAGGCCCAATAAGATCCGAGCAAAAACACCGAAGATATGCAAGTGCGCCTCCCCATTTATTCAAATAAATTTTAAAATAGAGTTCAAAGCTATAGGAACCACATTACTTGGAACAGGGTATTTTGCTGTCGGGGACTCTTACTTGTTTTTTTTAAAGTCTTTCAAAATTTATTTTATTTTCACAAATAAATTGAATGCGTCAGGTGTGCATACCTTATTATGGTGAAACAGTGGTCTCTCACTGCATGCCTCGTGTCCACGCAAGTTTTTTATAATCAGAAGTCTCTGTATTGGTGTTCCTCTTGCTGGACCTGATACATGTAGCGCTTTACGCCTATGCTAAGACAGGCACAGCAGCATTGCGACTGGTTATGTGTCCTGTCTGAAGAGTTAATTTGGTTATTTTCATATGAGTGCAAAACCGACCACAACAACATTAATACTTTGCTGCTTAAACTAACCTTGTAAGTATGCTTCATTTGAAATCCATTTATTTAGGGTCCTCCATAGCTTTTACTTTTAATTACGTACTGAATTGTGTTAACACTAAATATGACACGTCAAGCACCGCCAATTGCGATATTCGGCATGCTTCGTTTTACAATTCACATATTCTTCGAATTTTCGAACTAAAAAAAATAAAAAATAATTAATACTTTTGCGCATCACATTGATATTCTTAGTTTTAATTTATTACTTTCTAGGTTTACATTGATAGACAAAAAATGATACTAGTATCTGTTTCAATTTGAGATATTGATACAAATTTTTTTGGTGTATTGCTAAAAGCTTAAATATATTTGACCAAATATGGCTGGTCCCCCCCACTCTAAACATGAACAGAAACTGATTTCGTACATATAAATTGATTAACTGAATTATCAATAGGCCATCAAATCTGTTCATAAAGTTCAAGCAAACGTTTGGCCCCACAAAACAGAAGATTCTAAAATATTACGTATACGCCCACGCGAACGAAGCAATAAATAATCAACTTTATGAAAACTTTTGGTTTTGTTTGCTTTATCTTTCTATACAAAAATAATGTGTATGTGTGTGTGTGTGCGTGTTTTCTTTTTCTATGATTCACAAAGAGAACACCAAAGAAAGAGATTCCCCGTTAAGTGTTACAAAAACTAGTTTCACTTCTAAATTGGTCCAGTCTAGAATCAATTTGTGCGTAGGGCCAAAGTGGGAGTCTAATAAATAATTTGAACGTAAATCAAAACTAAGCGCAAAAAAAAAATATACCACAAAAGCCTCCTCTTATCTTTCTGAATTTCGGAGCATTATTTAAACTCACATAAATAAACAATAATAAAATTGAGTAAGTCTATAGCAAACAATAACGAAGAACAACAGACACAATAAAAGGCGAAATAAAAAGCAACATTAACGACCAATTGAATGGGCCCATTAAATGGCTCGTCTGGCCGGGGAGCGGGATCGAAGCTTCAGCGGATCAGTCGGCGTGCTCAGACTCTTTGCATATCATTTCGAAGGCGGCTTGGTCGAAAATTTATAATTTCATTGAGTGGCCAGGTCGGTCCGTTTCATTATGGGAATTAAGCAATTTGGCGTAATTTAACAACACTTTCGATGCATAAGTTTGGGCCCGCCAACTGGCCATTTCGAATGATAACAATGAGGTAAGAGACGAGAATGGGAATGGAATTGGGAATGGAAATGGGACTGTCTGTGCCCATGGTCAGTTTTTCGAATGCCCATAGTCACGTCATTAGCTCAATTGTTCTCTGTTGTCTGGCACTTGCGTCTGGGTGTGGGTCTGGGTCTGGGACTGGCACTGCTTATCAACACGTCTTCAGTTGGCTTAATAATGGAGCTCATGCACGGTTTCGATATGGACATGCTTTGTGGTTGGTTTTTGTTTTTGAACGTATTTAAACGCAAATGCACTCGAGATTTATTTGCAGGGGCATTGCCATTTCGATTATTATTAGTTGATGAGATGGAATATTACTTATTGAATTTTATGCACAATTTTAGAGAAAGGCTTCTCAAGTTGGTTCAATTCGTTTCACTTGGTTTTAGATCCAAGTTGTAGTTGTGGTGCTGAAATGTTGTATAAAATATTTGTGTTGATGACGGTGTAGAAAAAAGGATCTTCCTCTCCATCCCAACAAATCAAATGAATATCTTTGGTCTCATTCTGACTGAGTGATTTTTAAAGAGAAAATTTTGAAAAATATTGACAAAGCAATACCGCCTTCTTTGACTGGAAACTGGATTGAAATGGTCGTTCCGTCCTGATCTATAAAAGTTAGCCAATTTTGTAATTTTGAACACAAGCTATGTCTTTGAATGGTGTGTCTTTGGCAAATCAACTGGCTACCACAACAGCCCTAAGACTAGCCACAGCAGAGCTAACGCCATTAACATCTACACTGATATTTCTAAGCTCGCCGAAAAAGTAGGAGGGGGCGTTTTCTCTCTCAACCTAAAATTGATTTTATCGTATTATGTTTGCACGTAAAGGGACACTGGTAAAGGGAAAACGTCTTCTTATACTCAGATGGTCAAGTCACCCTTAAAGCACTTGGCTCACATACCCACAATGCTTAAACACTTAGGGCCGATTTTTCTTCTTCCAGATAGATGATATGTGTCAGATAAACTCACAATTTACTCTGCTTTATGTCTATGTAGAAGATACACCCTTTACGTTTATGGGTGCCTGGGCATCGCAATATTGAAGTTAGCCAACATTCAAGCACAAACGTACTTACACGCTTCTACCCTCCGAAGGAACCACATATTGCTTCTGGTTGGGACCGTCACAGTTCACTGTCTTATTGGTAGAAACTTCCTTTGCCTTTGCTTGCCTTGAGAAGAAGGAGACACGCCGGGCTAGAGATCCCAGCTCTACTCGAATTCATTCTGTCCTCATAATGGTTTAGTACCTTTCTTAGTATTTAAAGGGGTTCATAAAAAAAGTGACACAAGTGGGAGAGCGACTTGTCTCTCAGCCATCGCAACCTAAATAAACCCTGCGATGAATTATTTCAAAGTTAAAGAAACGAACTTTCTGATCTGATATAAAAGAGAGTCAAGACAAAAGTAATTGATCCTTCACAAATTGGGCATTTAAATTGTGTAAAAAATCGATCGATTCCCGAAATTGCGCATTTAAATTGGTTTAATCCAAATTCTAAAATTTTATTAATTTTTAAAATTGTCCTACAAAAATAATTTTGTCAAATGCGAAATTAAGTACTTCGACCGGTAAACTAAAAAAATTTTTAGCCCGCAAATGTTTCATTTTTAATAAGGCCAAGTAAGACGGCATTTACAAACAAACCCCAATATGATTTTTTTGGGTTCTTGTTTGTTTATCCTTTCATTTTTAATTCTTAAATATTTTGGTTCTTGTTTAATATACAAAAATCGCATATTTTTTGTATCAAATTTTCATTATTTTATTGAAAAAATTGATTCAATCTTAGCGCCGCTTATGAAAATTTGAGACAAAAATTGCGAGATTTTTGTATTATAAACTCCTTACCACGCGCGTTTTAAATAAAATTTTGCCTGCGGCGCTCTTTCTGTTTTCCAATTTTACTTCCAAGTATGGGATTGAAATTAATTTCAGTTTGAGTCACAGATTGAGTATTTGCTCGGGTTTACGGAAACCGCTTGAGAAATGTGGATTTTAATCAATTTTCGAAATATTGCTCGTTTTTGGAGCCATAATTCGCCCTTCTCAGAGCCTTTCTATGTTTTGTGTGTAGAACTGAGTTTTTGAAAGAAAATCTTGTTGGTCCACCTCAGAAACACTGAAACAATCTAAAGATTCAACCTATTTGCTCTATCACTGTGTCTGCCCCGCGTTTTGAACATTTTTTAGACGGTGAAAGGCATTTGTGCTCAACCTAAAAGCTCTTCAATATTCTGAACAACATGTAACTTTTTTGCTTTGTGTTATTTTTGAGTAAAATCGAAACTATTTTTTGAATACATTAATATTTAACATAAATTAAAAAATTAGTCACATTATTCGCTAAAGTCAGCGTTTGAATTGTTGCCCTCGACATCCACTTTTGTTTGTGTGAGTGCCCTGCCAAAAACTTATACTTGCAGGCATTTCAAGTTTATTTTCAATATTTTCCACTCTCCTCCCGCCCCCCAATAGTAGATAAATGGTTTGTATATTTTAAAAAAGTATTATTTTTTTTTTTTTAATTAAATTTATTTTTTATTCTTTTTTTTTTATAAATATTTTTTTTTTTTTAATTTAATATTATAAATATATTTTTCACTTGTTTTCAAATTAGATTTTCAATACTTTTCAATATATCGTTTTTAATATGATGATTTCGTTTTTAATATCTGATTGTGTTTTACACAAATACTACTTCGGCGTTAGGTCTTGTCATGCACAGTGGGTAAATCGCTTAGATTTTCACGAGCTCAATTGTACTCAAGTAAGCACAACGAGCAAAACGATCATTTGCTTAGTTAGGTGAGCGACTCATATTTCCCCGACATATGAAGCATACAACACTAATCTTTGGGACTCATTCCTGGGCTGCCGGACGGATTTAATTGATAGAGCAATTACCGTCCATATGCTCTGTAACATTTTATGACCGTGATGGCAAACACTCGTAATTATCCTTATCAAATGAAAATCAAATCGCTTAACTCCTAGCCAAATAATGCTGGCACGTACTCCTCCTCTCTCTCATTCTCCAATGTTTAACCATCGGGGGTTTTGCCGCTACTTGCGTACCACTTTTGTTTATAGCCCTTTTACGGCTCTTTCAAGTAGCTACGGGATATGGCCGAAATTTTTACGATGTCGCTTGCACTTGAACCGCATCTGATCCATGCTCCATTAGTAGACAAGTGTTTGGAAACTCGTCCTGGTTGCACGTTAACACGTCGTAAAATCATCTGCCTTGTTGTTAGTGTTTGCTGTTTGCTTTTAACGATCTATAAAACGCACATAAATCGCCAGGGTGCTGACGAGAAGGAGGGCGAGGGCTGCACTTTCGCTTTCAAATCAACTCGGCGGCATTGCTGGCGTTTAATTGTCGGTAGACCATCCAACGGTTGTGCTGGGTCGTAAACCTGAGCGTGTGCTCCAGCTCCAATCGACGCCGGAGTAGTAAAAATGTCGTAAACGAAATTGTTATGAATTGCGGCAAATTAAATAAACATCAAATGCCAAATGCGTGTGCCTTTGTTTGTCTCTGATTTGGTGTGTGTTTTATGTCTTTGCTGTTCATTGAATCTTTATGAATGGCGCTGCAAATCTGGCAAAGAGCGGTGTTTAAATTGCCGTTAAATGCTTGAAAAGTTGGGGCAGGCAGCTGGAGAGAGAAGTATCCAATTATATGGAGGCATGAAGAAGAAAACCTGGTCAGCCATAACTCATGTGGCCTGCGTGTTGCTTATCAGCCGTCACGGGCAGCCACGAATGAAAGAGGGAGAGGCTCTGCCTGTCGGCCTGCCTGGCAGCAGACACACGATATCCGTATACGAATCTCAATGGCAACGCCAACAAAGAAAATCCATTTCTTTCGCTTACCTGCAGAGCACGAAAATGTGACCCCAAAATCCACCAAGTCGCAAAGCGTCGCGGAGGCCAAGAAAAATCTGACTGCAATCACAGATAAAGATAAAGGGTACGAAAAGAAGCCATAAAGGAGACAAACAACAAACGGGCCAAGAGCCAAACACTCGCAAGGCCCAGGCTCAGACTGATACAATGTTGTGGCTGCACAGTGGGGCAAAAACATTATATAGAATAATTGTGCGACTGTGACACTGTGATTTTGGCTTCAAGTTGCAGTCCCCGGTTTACTCCTAGATGATTGCACAAATTTCTAGATGCATTTGAATGAAAGGCCACTTAGCCCGGGTCGAAGTAGTCGTTAGTTTGGATAAAACGCATGATGCTCCTTCTGTAGGAGGCAGGAGTTTCACCTGAGGGCCCCATATAAGGGGCTCTGAAGCTCTGCTCGTTTTAAACTTTGGACAATGGACACTGCATAAATTCACTTAAGAGACGAGGTGTGCAAGAGCAAGACTTTGCGTAATTATTACTTTCCAGGATTTAGGCATCCACTCAATAAGCGAATCTATTGCGTCGGATTCAAAATGATATAAGGAACCACTGTCCTGGCAAAGGCCCGTCGCACAGTGTAAGATTTTGCCAATCTAGGGGGACTTAAATCAATTGCAGACATAGTTTAAGAGATATCGACTTGAAATTTGAAATGGAAGAGTTTTTTGGCCATACGGAAATATGTTTCTAAGACGAACAACATCGGACAAAAACTACTCCCACCTCCCATACAATATCGCTTTTTTCAGTAATAGCCAGAACACGATTTTCATATGGGAGCTATACGATAGAGTCACCCGATTTTAATGAAACTTTGCAGAATTGTGTGAAAGCATATTAAATAAATAATTGACAAGTTTGCTGACGTTATCACTGAAAACAAAAAAGTTTTTCTCTCTAGAACTAGTTTTTGTTCGTTCTTTTGGCAGGTTTATCATATGGTTATCTGATTTTGATAAAACTTGGTAGAATTACGTGAGAGCATATTATCTTAATAAATACTAAGTTAAGAGACGCTTCCTTTGAAAACAAAAAAGTTTTTCTCACAAAAACTAGTGTTCCGACCGAGCGTTCCTATGGCATAGTCATCCGATCAGGCCGGTTACGACACATATATTCAGCCTGTATGTATTTCAAGACATTTTGCAAGGTTTGGTAACGATAGCTTTAAAACTGACGGAGTAGATAGCAAAAAACATGCGAATTACACGTGGTTTTGTTCGAAAATTGGTCTTACAATAAAACGAAAAACTCGAAATGGCGGAAACATGCGGACGGTTTTTTTGTGAATATGTTCTGGGATCCACCCGCTTGTTCTCCATGTGGTGGCATCGCCGAACTCGATGGAACTTGCAAGTTGTAGTCCATAAAACCAACATTTTTTTGCAACTTGCCTAGTTTTTAAGTGTTTATAAAAAAAAATTATATAAAATGTTCCAGTAAAGGTATTTAGACCAGGTATTGAAATTTTTGCAGTTCAACTATTCAAGAATAAGAAAAAATAGCTCTTCTTGGCAACAAGACACTGACGGCTAAATTTTAATCACTTTAATTTTGTGCCTGATGCGAGTTGTCAAATTGAATTTTTCAAGCGTTGCAATGTGGCATGTTTAATGACTATTTTTTGCTGTTAATGATAATTTAACTCTGATTTTTGTTTATTTTCATAACAAGTGGATATTTTACTAACATTTAAAAAAAAAATAATTCAATTTGAATTTTTTTTTTATCCCTTTGCATTTTAAATCTTACACTGCGCGTCGCGGCAAAGATTCAAAAGTTTTCACTCCTCAGATTTATAAATATTTGGTTGAATTCATTGATCGCATTACAACCTTTAAAATTGTTCAAGTATTTCCACCTTCAAAACTGAGAAATTTCTTGAAAACTTTCAGCTCATGAATCCCACAGTGCCAATTGGAGGTGCTTGGGCATTTTTACCTAAGACAGGGTCCAGGTCTGGCCAAGCCTTTAAAGTGGCCTGGGCCTGCTCTCGTTGCATTCCAGCATAGCATTGACCGCAAACAGACATTGGGAAGAGGATGGGGATGGCGATGGCGATTGTGTTGGCAAGACAACAGAAAACCAGCACAAAAGAAATGTCTTTGGCATGGACAACAGCAACAAGAACAACATGAACAAGAGCAGCAAGGGAGTTTCATAATGGCTGCGACATTCATTCGCATTCGTATCTGTATCTGGGCTATGGCCTGCAAGTTGCAAGATTTAAGATTGTCAACCATGTTGTTTATGGCTCTCTTAAGATTTGTTGTTGTCGTTGTTGTGGCAGAGGCGAAAAGCGGAAGAGTGGGGGTTGAAGGTTTGTTTTGTCGCGTATTCTGCGGAATTACTCAAAATGCCAGGAAAACAAAAACCCTGAGAAGATGCGTATAGCAGCAAAAAAACTGAGATGAAATGAGCAGGCATACTTGGTCTGTGATTTATTTGATTTCCTATATTGCTCATTAGGAAAGAAAAGTCGAAATAATTATAATCAAAGTGGAAAAAATTTAGTTTGATAAAAATGCACAAACGTATGTGGGTAATTAAATGAAAAGTAATGAATAAATTTGAAAGAAGGTGGAGGAATCAAACCGACCCCCGTGTCGTTGCCCTTTACAAATATGTTAATTTAATTAAACAAAGAAAAAAAAAACACTGTACTAAAATTAGGCGCAACTGAAGTCGAAGTAAGATATTAATATTTTACAAGAAATATTCTGGATATAATTACGAGAACGAAAATCATCAGATCGTGTACAAAACTTGGAACTTTATTGTGTATAAGAAGATGCATTTTAGCATATATTCTAACTATTCACACCAACTTAATCAAAAACTTACCGATCTTGTGGTCATATAAGCAACATTTTCTTATACTCCAAGCTGTTGCTCTGTAGTCTAGTAGTAGAGTATAGTATAGTTATAGCTGTAGCGCAGCCGACACCTCCACTAGCTACTTGCGTCCGCTGTAAGCTTCTCGGAGTCGAAGTTTGAGAGTGAGAGTAACACGGATTTCGGCACTTGTGCGGTATCAAACTCGTATTTATTTCTTATGTCGACCAACAGGAGAGCGACATATGCTTAGACACTTCACTTAACACTTTTCCATATGCCTTTTCTTTGGGTGACACATGGTTTTCATATTTTTTAGATTTTTTGCCACTTTTAACTCATTTTTTCCATCTCTTTGGCAAATGCGTGTGTTTTTCGTTTTTTAGTTAATCCGCCACGTCCAAGCACCCGGGTACTGGGATTCATACTGAGTGTTTACAAAACAGCAGTCGCCGATCCCTGGCTTCTGGACCGCATGCAAAAGGGTCACGGACATCATCATAAATCATAAATTTCCAAAGGTTGCAGCTAAAAAACCAAATCCAAAACTGTTGGCTACGCGACGTGAAACGTGCAAAAGAAGATCATAAAAAAATATATGTTTTTGCCTTTTTTTCCCGCTTGAAATTCGCACCAAGGTCAACGCGGACTTCCTTTAAAAAACAAAAGGTGCAGCGATCACCGTTCTGTGCGAAAGAGAGAGAGGGAGGACAGCTGCCTTTGGTCTGTCACCTAGTGCACTTGTGTCTTTTTAATAAACGCAAAAACCTGCCCGACCATGTCCTTGAGCTGATTGTTAATTGCTCATGGTAATAATTATGAATTATCATTTTGTTTCATATTTTGTTTGTGACTGTGAAGAATTATGCAACCTGTCTAGTGTTTACTTTTTAAAGGAAAGTGGGAAAATGACCAACATAATTTTTTTAGTCTTACCTTGAAGATGATTCAAGGATACGGGCCCACTGGACACTGGCCCATTCGATTAATGGACGCACAATATGTGGCCCTACCTATGCCTATGTAGGTGTCCATTTCAGGCCACCTCAGTCCAGGTGACAAACGCTTGACCCATGCATTTGGAAGTGCTTCCCCCCTTTTAATCTCAGACCAGATTCATTAGTCTCTCCCTCTGTGGTATTAAATGCAGGTCGTTGCCTGTGTTTCATGTCTGCACTTGAGAGCAGGCGGTACATGTACATGAAAATTTACATCGACATGGGCACATTTGTGTAATTAAAGTTGTTTTATGTACTTACATGGGATGCATGGGATGAAGGTGTACAGGTTGGCACGTTAACATTTTTTAACTTTAAGCACAGACAATATGGTCTACTTAAAAGGGATCAGAGCTGACTCAAACATCGTGAAATTTGTACAAACGATTTTAGTAGGAGTAAAATTTGATTTGAGCCTCACGTGACGCTGACGTCATTCATATTTGGTGTTGTTGTTTTGGAGAGTTTTCGGCAAATAAACACAGCCATAAGAGGACTGGCAGTTGGGGGAAGTGAAGCGGTAGGATAGATGCTGAAAAGGGGCAACTGGGTGGGTTCTGGGAAAGATCTGGGTGGGATCTGGTGGTATTTGTGGCTGGGATCTGGTTAGAATTTGGCTGGGATCTGGGTGGGATCTGGGTGGGATCTGGGTGGGATCTAGGTGGGATCTGGGCGGGATCTGGGCGGGATCTGGGTGGGATCTGGGCGGGATCTGGAAGGGATCTGGGCTGGGATCTGGAAGGGATCTGGGTGGATTCTGGATGGGATCTGGGCGGGATCTGGATGGGATCTGGAAGGGATCTGGGCGGGATTTTCATGGGATCTGGGCGAGATCTGGGTGGGATCTGGGTAGGATCTGGGCGGTCTCTACGTGGGATCAGTGTAGAATCTGAATGGGATCTAGTCGGGATGTAAATGGGATCAAGCTTGGTTGGATCTGGGTGGGATCTGGATTTTCTGGATTTCTACTGCCCGTTAATTTCCTTCTTTCGAAAGAGTGCCCTTGCTGATTTATATACCATTGAGAGAGCTTGTGATTTGAAAATAAGCTCTTAGACTAAGCATCATGTTTCACATCAAAGACTCGTGAGTGCTAGCTACACTCACACCTTTTTATACCCGTTACTCGTAGAGTAAAAAGGGTATACTAAAGTCGTGCAAATGTATGTAACAGGCAGAAGGAATCATTTCCGACCATATAAAGTATATATATTCTTGATCAGCATCAACAGCCGAGTCGATTTAGCCTTGTCCGTCCGTGTCCGTCCGTCCGTCCGTCCGTCCGTCCGTCGTGTATGAACACCTAGATCTCAGAGATGGTAAGAGATAGAGGTTTGACATGTATGGGACAAATGCTTCTTTTATCTGCACGCAGATCAAGTTTGTTTCAAATTTTGGCCACGCCCCCTCCCGCCCCCGCAATTTGGAAAAAAAGTTATATCTCCTACAGTTTTAAAGATAGAGGATTCGTACCTTCTAGAGATAGTTAGTAATTAGCAAAATGAATCGATTTGCCGAAGAAATGATAAAGATCGGATGAGCGGTTCTCAAGTTATAAGCAAAAAAGTGAACCAAGCCCTCCCCGCTACCACCCTAAAAAATGTTGCATACTTTTTGGATGGTCACACTAAGGAACGCGGGAACACTGTTAAACATGTTTTTTCATGAGTAACGGGTATATCGAAGTCGGTTAGAGCCGACTTTAACTTACGCTCTCGTTTTTATACCCTTGAAGAGGGTATATTAAAAGTGTCCGTCTGTTTGTAACGCATAGAAAGCAAGCATCGCGGACCACATAAAGTATATATATTCTTGATCGGCATGACGAGCTGAGTTTATATAGCCATGTCCGTTTGTCCGTCAGTTTTAAAGCTATCGTAACCAAACTTTGCACGAAGTCTTTTGGTATAAATACGCTGCACATTTGTCGGAACCGGCCTGATCGGATGACTATAGCATATAACTGTCATAGGAATGATCGGTCGAAAAAGTAGTCTTACTGAGAAAAACGTTTTTGTTTTCAACTTAATCGTCCCCAAACCTCGCATTTATAAGTTTTCTATGCTTTCACATAATTCCACCAAGTTTGTGAAAATTGGACAACTATATAGTATAGCTGCCATACAAAAGATAATTCTGAAAAAAGTCTTAGAAGGGAAAAATTTTTTTGTTTTTAATGCTATCGCTCCCAAACTCGTTACTGAATAATTTTATATGCTACCACACAATTCCGTCAAGTTTGATCCAAATCAGATGACTTTAGCATATAGCTGCCATAGCTGACTGCACTACCGCTGACTGCGGCTACTCGACTGCAACGGTCTTACTTGTTTCATTTTTAAATGAGGAGTTTTTAACATTGTCTTTATTTTATACAATCCTTTAATCGATTACTTTGCAAACTGGAAATGTTCCACTTAAAATGACTTACCGGCCTTCCGCTCACAACGACAGACTGCGCATACGTTCTCTCTTACTCTCTGTGAGAGCGCGTCCAACGATTTTCTCTCAAAGTTATATTCCCCTTACTCCCCTTACTTATAAGAACCAAATTGCGAACGAATTTAGCTCGATTCCAAGAGCAAAAGTCAAGAACGAATAAATTTTTTTGTCAGGAGTGTTCGTACTCAAATTATTTCTAGATTTTTTTTTTAGGTTTTTCTTAGTGTATGAGCTGTATGGGGACACTAGTCTAGTCAAGCAAATGAAACAACAGCAGATGCGATGGATGGGACATCTTACAACAAGCTCCCGCAAAAGAGGTCTACAAACGGAAGGCGAAAGACTGTGGGCTAAAAGGCCCGAAGGGACGACCACTACTTAGATGGAATGACCAGGTGCGGGAAGACATTACCAAGCGTGTTGAAGAAGAAGAATTTTTACTGACGCAAACTGTGCATAAGATGCTTCGTTATCCGAATCGTTTTCATTAGCTTTTCTTTACTCTCTTAGGCGACATTATTTACCAAGGTTTTGCACATTAGGAGGGCAATAGGTCAGATTTTTTGTGGTCCGCACTTTTGCATGAACCGAAACCGGTTCAGCTATTTTTCACATGGTGCGGTTCAAGGTTCGGTTGCTGATTGTTTTCGTGGCGTAGTGCATCAATGGAGTATTCCCGTGAAGCTTTGCGGAACAAGATTTTAAACACTTCACAGGCTGAGTGCCAGACAGAATCGACTGCAACCCTGTATACTTTTCCATTGGCTCGACTTGTTGCTGCTAGATTTCAAAACCTCCTTACTTGTAATCAAAGAAGTGGGCGATAGCCGAATGCGAGTACGAGTAGGTATTAATGTTGGTAATGCGTACACTCAAAAAAAAATGAATCAATAAGGGATCAAATAATTCCCTAGCTGTAATGAAAACAACGTAGCCCCGAAAATTCTTGACCCGATCAGAAAAAAGATTGAGTTGTTCCCACTTGTTTAATTTTAAGAAAGATTACATCTTAATTTAAATTTACAAATAGCATGTTTGAGATTAATTCGAAGCTCGATAAGTAACGCTGATTTCATCCTAGGAAAGATTACTTGTTGTTGGCGAAATAGCGCACCGCGACCAATAATAATCTATTGTTCCCCCATACTGATATAACAACTCCCTAGCAGCCCTTTTTCCTGTACATAGGTCAGGATTTTTTGGGTTCTAGGTTACCGATATTGTTTGTCCTCTTGAAGGCAAGGAGTCCTCCATTGTCCCCGGTGGGAGATGACCTTTGTCCTCTAGAGGAGGTGAGCCAAGTTCCCGTTGGGGGAGCGGATGGCTATATTTAAATGCGTTACTTTTCTTCATTGAAGGCTGGTAGGTCCTTTTCTTGGGGATTCCAGATGGTCGACCACCAGTAGCAAGGCTACTTAGAAAAGGCAAGTGGCGAGCCTGAATATCATTATATTAAAATTGGAATATCTATTTGTTACCCGAGCCTCCAGCTGAGCTGACTCTCGGCACGGTCCGAATGAAAGCGGTGTGTAGGAATTGGGTGTTTGTGAGTCTACATAGCTCGACTTCCAGGACATTTTACACAATTCAATCTTTTAAGGCTTATCATTCCAAATGTGCTTACTCCAATTCCTTTCGAGATGACATGTCCATAAATTGGAGAGCGAGAGAGAGGAAATATAAGGAGCATTTTAGACATGCTGCAACAACCGAAGGGTGTGCCTTGAGATGCCATTCCTTTCCTTAGTTTTTTTCAGAAGTCTTAAATTAACCAAAACAGATGGTGTCTTTGAAGTTAATGTCCAATGGCATATGGCATGGCGGAGGAAAAAAAGAAGAGCTATCTATCTGAAATCAAATCAATATTACAAATCTAGCTTATTATGTTGATCTAGAACATGCATAAAATGATCCAGCTTTAGGATTAAACTGTGCTCGCATTTTTTGCTCAATTCAATCGTTTATAAGATTTTAAAATGTAAATGGCGTGTGTGCTTTAAATTTTTCCTACAAGAGAAAGGGACGTACAGTTTAACGCCGAACGGCAAATTTTGAGAATTTGCTTTTTCATGGCTAGTTACTTCACAGCTGGCGCCAATAGCTGGTGAAGGTGACCGTATGTGTGAAAGCTATTTTTCTAAAGAAAGAAAAAAACTTTTATACAATTGTGATTTGGCGACCTTTCTAATTGTAGATGTATGTATTCCGGCTCGAGGTCAGGTTGATAGAAAAAACGATTTATGTTAGTCCGGAATAAGCAAAAAGCTTCTCAGGCTTCTCAGTCTTCTCAGTCTTCGGCCGTTCGGCTTCGGCGCTAAACTGTAGGTCCCTTTCTCTTGTGCGAAATGTAAATGCGTTGCTTGCGGTGGAAGGTTGGGAGGGATGGTGTTGTGCACTTTCTTACTCATAACTTGAAAACCGCTGATCCGATCATTATGATTTCGGCAAATCGATACTTAATGAACATTTCTAACTATCTCTTAAAGGTACAAACCCTCTAACTACAAAGCTGTGGAAAATATGCCTTTTTTTCAAAATTCGTTCGTCGTAAGCCTGATCTGCCTCCAAGTACAAGAAGTTTCTGTTCCATATATGTCAAAGCTCTATCTCTTACCATCTCTGAGATCTGTTTGTTCATAGGGACGGACGGTCAAACAGACGGACGGAGAGACGCACATGGCTATATCAACTCGGCTGTTGATGCTGGTCAAGAATACAAGTACTTTATAGGGTCGGAAATGATTCCTTCTCCATTTTACATACCTTTGCACGAACTATTGTAAGTATACTACGTGTACCTTTGGTATAGAGCAGCGATAGCCCTTGGTGGCATCCCGGGGCCGAAAATATTTCGCTATTCACATGTACACAACCCGAGCGCTTGCCGAAGCTGAGACCAAAAGAGCAGAAAGGCGTCATTCGCTCGATAGAGTTCGAAGCGATTAGGTCGAAGCAGATTCGCGGAGCTTTATTTTCGCACACTAATACACTCTCACTTTTTGGCCTCGCTTTGTGATGTTGCCCAGTGTGATTACTATTAGTATTTTATTGTGTATTTTGCTATTATTTTTATATTGAAACAATTAATTAGCAATTTCCATATACAAAGTCCCTTTCTCTTGTGCAAAAATTTATAGAGCACACACGCCAAGCAATTGTGAGAAGCTTGAGTAGGCCCTTTTGGGGGCTCTATAGCCAATTTTACATAAACATATACAAAAAATAAAACAAATCAACTAAAGGCCGATTACTCATCTCCAATATTACTGCTGTGTATCGGATATACTTAAAACTAACTCTATCATATGTCAGTTTATATGGCATATTCTGCTATCTAGAAGATGTGAAACGGTCCTAAAAGCTAAGTTAAATAAGCTTTTCTTTTTCACTGCGTGATATGAGTACAGCTCCTTTCCGGTCGGTCTTCCCATTTGGCAGTCACGCTGTTGAGAAGAATTTTTTAAAACCCTTTTAAAATCTTTTCGATGGTATTGTCATAACAATTTTTCCATATCATTGATGGTCAGTAAGGCTTTAGGAGAAGTTGCTTTTATTTCTTAAAACAAAATGCAGTAATTCGGTATTGAATACGACGAAATGCACGTTTTGGAGTAATTTTATGAAGCTTAGTACTGAGGTCTTCAAGAATTTTACCAGATATTTTTAAATTCCTTTTGTCTATGGCGTTGCGCGTGTTCAGCAGAATTTTTAATCCCTGAGCAGGTATCAGAAAAAAATTATGAATTGAAAAATTTCTGCTATTGGAGAGGGTATTACTTTAAATTATCGTTCTATATCTTTGATAAATGCTCCTGTACAATTATACCTCAAGTTGGCTTTTATGATGCCGTATTTCTCGAGTACAGTTGGAAGATTATGCTAATTTATACGTGATCAGGGAGCAAGTTGTGCTGCTGACCACGGCCTTGAGTACCAAACAACAGACCGAGGCCAGAAAAAATTCCTTAACTTTTCATTTGTTTGGAATTTGACGGCTGAACTCCAAATTCGAACGTCCTCAGTACTTTGCTTAAGCAAAAGAAATTATTTGTCAAACTGAGCATAAATATCGTACCATATCCTGTGTGGCATCATCCCAAACTATTCTCTTCGCTGATGATTTTTACTCTCTCACTGAAAAGGTAAGCCATTTCACATTGTTCGGCTTCAATCATTTCCATCTCAATGTTCACAGCTTTAAAAAATCGTTGAAACCAAAATGTGATACAATATTCCACTCACGCACACAGACACATGGCGTTCTCTATTATTTTTGACGTGCAGTTAATTCTCTATAATGCGAAATCCACCGATCAACATGCATTTAAAGCGGCGGCACATAATTGGAAATGTGGTTTTTTGCACGTTTGAGTCGCGTTATTAGCCTATCCATATCATAATTAATCCTAAACACGCAATTTGTGCCAAATAATTACATTTAATATGGCCGGCTTCGTTTTGGCCCGCAGCTTGCCCCCTGTTGCCGGTGGCACGCCCCTCCTTCGCGCCTCAGCACTTTGCATTGAAATGTGTAAAGTGAAATATATGATGGGTAATTAAAATGCATTTTACATTTACGGTTTGTTCTTGTTGTATTTTTTTGTGTGTGGCCGTAATGGCGAGTGCATTAACAATTATGCTGACCGCATTCATTAAGCCCTTGTTTGCCCAAGCCCATGTAATATGAGCATCAGTAAAAGTGCCCGAGGGCAAAGTCCACTTCACCATCCTAGAGCGGACTCGTATATTGTCCAAGTTGCGTCCGCCCACAAATCCAATTCCTTTTAGGCCACGGCCAACAACAGGAATGGGCAGAATTATGTAGCCCGGCTGCTCGAATTGTAAATCTTAGCCTCTGGCTGCAGGGCAATAAACACGCGTTTACTCGAGACACCGCGCCGCACTGCACCACACCCACCAACTACAACACCACCAGCAGTCCCTGGTCGTCCCTGGCCACAAGTTGGGCCAGCTTCAGGATTGGCGACTCCAAAACTTTTGCCTTAGATGATGGCGACGCGGCGTAACAAACACCATTACTTATGCATACACCAACACGCTCTGCATATATATACAGTCGGAAAAAATTTCAAGCGTTTTGTACTTTGTACAGTAACTAGGTTTGGTGGGAAAAATGTTGTGTTTTTGATGGTAGCGTCAGCACGATTTTTCTGAGCTTTGTGAATTTTCACAGTTAAACCGCCATCGATTCCTCAGTTTGGGTAAGTCATTTAACTTGCATTGTTTAAGACGAAAATAAAATTGTTGGATAAAGATCAGTTGACTCCTTTATTTATATGAATTATTAGCTGACCCCGCCACGATTTTGTCAGCGTCCAAAATTTTAAGAAATTGAAGCAATTATGTTCTTTTATTTTGTAGACAGTTTCGGGTTGACAGCCGAAAAAATTATATATCAAAATTTTGCATGGTAAATGCTATGGCATGTACACATGTTAAATTTTTTCCCATCCCGTCTTAAAGAAACCAACTAAATTTTCTAGGCGCTCGAAAATTCCGGAATTAAATATTTATCCCTTCCGCCAAGTGAATGTGAATTTCGATTCTAGCAATATTTCCATCCAGCGCCCATATCTAGTTAATATATAAAGATTGTGGATGTCACAGCAGCTTGCCCATAATTGGGAAGGTATAGATTCCTAAGTCTTGGATAAAACTTCTACATAAGTCCCGTTTTGTTTAACCATTAATTACGAAATTAATATCAAAACAAATTGACCTCATGGCAGTCGCTCTTTAATTATAATTCAATTCAAATTGGCTTTTCCCCTTTTCCCACCCCTTCCTTCGGCTCTTTCCGTTCATCAACCTTCCTGTGCTCTTCACTCTTTCCCGCCCCCCTCATTGCTTTCCCCCCTCACTCGAGCTGGTTCAGACTGAAGCGTTGTTCACTGAACAAATTTTCTCGCTAATACTCATTCTCCTGAGCGCCTCAATTCATTTGATTTGGCCCATATAAACCTTTCTTTGGTTTTCACCAACTCGGACAAATTTTCCAAATTTTCTTTCTTAGTGTGCGACTGCGTAACTAATCGAAGACCTATGCCAAATCTTAGATCTCTAGGATAAACTGTTTTGGCAGTGGGTTGATAATATGTCAGTCAGTCGGGCCTACAGATTTATAAGTATAGATAAGATCCGCAAGTGTATATAAAGTGCGTCGGTGAAAGTGTAAACTTTCCTCTAATATTGGAATTAATAATGATTCTTACATAATTTAGGAACCATCATAGACAAAACATAATTGATATCTTAAGTACAAGACGGTGCAAATTTCATACCATTACAAGAGCTCTGACTTTCGTTTTTTTTTTTCTGAGTGTACTTTACGTATATTTGTGTGTGTACTTGCGCTTGTTTCTGTTGTTGTTGTAACAAGATTTAATTTCGTAAAAAAGTTACTCATGGAATTTATGAGCAGTACATGGCGTGTGCTTGTTTGTGTGTGTTGGCATAAAGTGTTGCCGCCCGAGATTTATGCATCATGAATAAACCCGAGGGGCCACAGGGACAACAGCGAAGGCAACTGGAAAGCCATGGGCTTTGGAGGCAACATTTTCTTGAAACTGAGACTGGCCCAAATGCTGCTCTTAGGGTCATGGGAAATGCCAATAAACAAACGTTAACGCAAAACGAGAAATCAATATAAGTTTGACAATTCCACCTTCCTATTCCTTAATAGATAGTATTTGCGCTAGTTTGGAATCTATGGAATGTACACTGCAAAAAAGTGCATTGTATAATTTAATATGAAAATGTTAACTTTTAAAATGCAAGTTTTCATATTAGATTTACATATAAATGTCTTAATTTTAAATAAAAGGAACAAGCCAAGATTCTCTTAATCTGTTGGCGTGTATACTTATAATTTTACGCACAAGAGAAAGCGAACTACAGTTTAACGCCGAATCCGAACGGCAAACTTTGACATTATTTTTCATGGCTAGTTACTGAAATAAAGGAAAGCAATCCCTTAATTTGTGTTGAACTAGTGTCTCGCTTAAAGTGATTTCGCTTCACACTAGGTTTTCCAGTGACGTAACCCCCGTGTTAGGCGAGGGCTAAGTGTATTTACTAGAAAATTATACTAAAAAGGTTTTAAGTGCATTTATAGAAAACTGTTTGAATGCATTTTTTCCATAACTTCAGGAGACCCAAACGACTTTCATGAAAGTGATTCACTTACTTACAGACATTCAGTGCATTGTTGGCATCCATTTTGCAAGCGTCTAAAAAGTAACCAATCCCACCGATTACCCCTCTCCATCTCTCTTTTATTCCCGCTCTATGCATATAATTATGCGACTATCGGCCTGCACTATGGACTTGGAATTGAGCAAACCATAAATCGCATTAAAATGCAGAGCATATCCTTATTGATTTATAAATCGCTGTGGAATCGGCTCGGCAACACTCACAAATAACTCATTTAAGGCCAAATGCCGTGCGAGGAATCGAAAGCGATTATGCAAATGTCACGCGGACGCCATAAGCATAGAAGTACATGAAAATGAGCAAGAAGTAGTAGAAGAAGAAGACAGCGCATCACGCGTCCCATAAATATGCGCAAACGCTTCTAATAATAGCCTAGATGGAAATTCTCTAATACGACAACTCCAATAACCATTTGCATGGCCGACATCAGCTGCGAGGGGATCTGCTTGCGTTTTTAATTTTTAATCTGGCAAATTTATTTCACACTCGTTGCACGGCCCTCCCCCCGCACGCAGAGTGCAATTGTGTCACGGCATATTTATGTACCTCCTCCGGACCTGCGCAAATTGAAACTCGGCTTCGGTTTTCATTTTGCACAGAAATATCATAAATAATGCAATTACTCATCCGCATTGCAATCTACTGATAAAAATATTTAATTGGCTTTTTACTTTTTTCACCGCCGCCGTTTTTTTATGAAAAATCGAATCCGAATCGCATTTGGCTACCGCGCATAAATCGTGAATGCAGCGATGCAAAAAACCTGATAAATAATTTAATCGAAATTTTTCCATTACAAAGTCATGCAAAAGGAAAAATGAACCACGCACTTCATTTAATTTTAATTTATAATGACGCCGCCAACGTGTTTCGTGTCTAGGAGAGCCCTGGAGCCCAGAGATCTCATCTTACCGGCGTTGCATGAGCCGCGACTGTTGCAGTTATTTTTATAACTAAATTATATACGCCTGTCTTGGCGGCCCACGGGGCTAGATCCAGCTCCAACCTCCAGATGGCTGGCCGCCTCTCCGTTTCCTTCTCGATTTATGGCGTACAAGGAGCGCGAAACCATAAACAGCTTTTATAGCGTTCTACTGGATTATTGCCAGCCAGTCAGCCCCGGCTTAAGGAGGACCTTTTGATTTAGCCAATGCGATAAATTTGTGGTCCACATGCAATTGTTTTTCTTGTACCACGTCTCTGGAATTGCTGCTCAATTATACGCGTACACGGTTTGAGCCATTTGCAAAATGGGCTGCCAGCATTTTGGGCGTTCTTTATTCCAAAGTACAGGAAAAGGGTTGGGTTATCAGATTTGTACTGTATTGTCATCTAAAGCCTAGTACGGAGGGCGTTCGAATTTTCCCTCAAGAAATTTGCCTAATATTCCTTTTTGTGGAATGTAAAAGGCAGTGTGACCAGGTAAACTTAAAAAAAAATAACGAATGCGGAAAATAAATAAATAGGCCAGCTGATTTGTATTATGACTTAACTATTAGATTTGCAATTGCAGTTGCATTGGCAGCTATTAAAATTAAGAATGTGAGCAAGCCTACAGAATTGCCTGTTACCAAAAGTATAATGGTCTGCACGGGGCTAGATAAGTGCAATCATAATTGTTCCATTTCCATTTTGAACATCATTCAGGGCGAGAAGGATCTAACTCAGGTGCACATATCGCTGCAACGCAAGATGGCTCGGTTCATGCCTTGTGGCGTGCCCTGAAACAACATGACAAGGGTGGCGCAAGACTCCATCCTGATTGTCTGGTGCAGGAGTATGAGGCAGCCACACGAACAGATTAAATGCAACCTTTTTCTCAACTGGACACCAACTGCTTCCCAAGCACATTATGTAAATGCGGTGTCCAGTTGCTTGCCATCTTTGATGTCCCACAAACATGCCTTGTTTTTCACTGCATCAATTAATGCATTTTGTTCGTCATAACTAAAATTTTGCAGACGATTTTTAGTCTTGCACTCCATTTATTTTTTCTTTTGCCTTGCCATTTGACAACTGACACAAGGAATAAATGACTGCACAATATCTCTGGGAGAAATATCAGCTGTTCAATACAGTCCACAAGGTTCATTGATATGGCAACTCTCAAAATTCCTTGTGTGTATTGCTTGGCTTTCTCCGTACCAAACATCAGAATGAGGCAAGGAAAAATTCCTTAAGCAATTTTTTTTATATGGAATTTGACAGCTGAAGGAAAATTCGAACGCCCTCCGTACTAGGCTTAAGCAGAAATGTTGTTATGTCTGTCGTAAATTTCAAAACAAAGATTCTTTTTTTTTTCAAAAATTTCAAATAAATGTTCCGTTTTTCAAGTTTTAGCTCTTGTCAAGAATGTTTTGTTATTGATTCTACTCCAATTACACTAGTTTCCAAAATAAAAAAAATATATGACCCATTTGAACTTAAATATTTTTGTAGTGAAAATCAATTTCAAAAATTTTTTATGGCTCCGTTTTTGAAACATGATTTTTTTCACTTTTTCGGTGGGTGCTCTTACATTTTAAGTCATATCTGACTTCATAATTGTCAGATAGAGTCAAGCCAGATATAAATCGAAAGGTAATTCAGCTGCCAACGATCGCGTCAAACATGGTTTTAAAATCGGTTAAGAAGTTTTGATTCAACGACCAATTATATTTCAAACATTAAAGTTTTCTTCTTTCTTCTCTCTCTCTCTCCCTCTCTCTCCCTTCTCTCCTCCCCTCCTCCTTCTCCTCTTTCTTTTTTTTTTTTTTTTTTTAACTCACTTTATCTTTTTGGTCAAAAATCGCGCAAGAAATTTCATTTTTAAACGCCTAGACAAAAATATTAAAATCAACAAAAAAAAATCCAAAAAAAATATTTTTTTATTTTTTTTATTTAAGCTTAGTACTCAGACAAACTAAATCGATTTAGCTGGGTGTCAACTCCATATAAAAACGAGAAAGGCAAAGCTAACTTCGTCTGTACCGAAGTTTTGATACACTTGAAATAGCTTGTCACAACGGTTAGCGACTTCGACCAAACTTCGCAAATTAGCTTAAAAACATTACATATTACCCATGACCGTGTTTGAGAGCAGTAATATTGAGAACAAAACAGTTTTTCTTACTAAAATCCATTTTCCGAACTTACTTTTGTATGGCAGCTACAAGAAGTAGTCATCCGATCCGGTCGGTTCCGACATATTAGCAGCGTGCAGTAAAAAGAAGACTCTGTGCAAAGTTTCATCTCGATAGCTCCAAGACTGAGGGACTAGTTCGCGTAGAAACAGACAGACGGACAGACGGACGGACGGACAGACGGACAGACGTACGGACAAAGCTTAATCGACTCAGCTCGTTATGCTGATCAAGAATTTATATACTTTATGTGGTCGGAGATGATTCCTTCTATGCGTTGCAAACTTCTGGGCAAAATTATAATACACTTTTCAAGTGTATAAAAAGGGTGTCGGAAAGCTTTCGTAAAATTCCGAATTTGAAACCAATGGTAAGATTTTGCATTGCCCATGACTTCTGCATTCCATATATCCTACAAAAATCCCTAAATATTTGCAAAAAGAATTAACTAAATTCAAATGCAAGCAAATCAGCGCAGTATGGCCGTTTCACATTTGATGGTATTTTGATGAAGGGTGGTGTTTTGGCGTTGAACAGTCACACTGCATCGTCCGCTGGGTAACCCATCGGAATAAGTTGTCAATTTAGCTAGCGGACGATTTAGTTTGTCTGAGTACTAAGCTTTAAGAGTTTTATAAGTAAGTTTTATATTTGTAATTATGAAATCATTTAAAATCAAATAAACGTTATCCAAGACACATGTATAATAATGATCATTAAACTATGACCTTTGTTTTCGCTTTGAAGTCGAAATTCCACTAAAAATTCGGCCCGAAACTCACTTTTTTGTCTTTGACGCACATTTGTATTTCTATGTACTAGGCTTTCTTAATGTGTACTAGGTTTCTATCGTTTAATATCGTTTGCCTTACTTACCTTAGCTGCTGATTTTATTTTCCCACGGGACAGTAACTAAGTGTTTGTTGTCAGAAGCATAAGTTCATCTCGTGATGTTCCAAGGATTTTAAGATACTTTTCTTTCTATGGGGAAAAACAGTCAGAAAGAAAATTATATAAGACATTGTCCAGAGTAGATTATTTAACCAGTTTCTGGAGCTCATTAATTTTGAAGTTCCGTGTTCAAAGAAATTTAAACAGCGCAACTAATCTGTTTGCGTTTAAATGCGTTAACGGGGGCACCCAAGAATTGATTAAGACAACGCACTCCCAAGTGGGAGAGCCAGAGCCGTCCATTTTTTAGCACGGCGTGGCGATGAAAGATTGTGTAGTACATTGCTTGGGTCCAACAGAGAACAGATAAAAAGACACCAGATATCACATTAAGATTCATTCATCTTCTGAAAGAGTTTCTAGTCACTCGCACGATATATTCCGGTTTGAGGGCCTGAAAAACCTGAACTGAAACGGTTCTGGAGCCGCCTTAAATATTTCGCATGACATCTCTTTAAATCTGTCTGGAAAGTATAATTTAAGGGCTTCCCAGGGTAAGGCACTAACAAACGAGAAGGCCAAGCTAACTTCGTCAGTGCCCTTGCAAATGTTTTAATATATCAGAGTTTCAGAACGCCACCACCAATGGTTCCTACAGCAGATATAAGATATAGTCATCCGATTTTAAACAAAACTTGCAAATCTGTGTGAAAGCTTTATATATTAATAAACGCTAAGTTGGAAGACGTTAGCATTAAAAAACAAAAAAGGTTTTTCTCATTAACACCCCCTTTTCGACCGATAGTTCCTATGGCAGCTATAAGATATAGTCATCCGATCCGTTCGGACATATTAGCTGTGTGCAGTAAAAAAAAGACTCTGTGCAAAGTTTCAGCTCGATAGCTTTGAAACTGAGAGACTAGCTTGCGTAAAACCAGACAGGCAGACAGACGGACGGACAAAGCTAAATCAACTCAGCTCGTCGCCCTGATCAAGAATATATATAGTTTATAGGATCGGAAATGATTATTTCTGTGCGTTGCAAACTTCTGGGCAAAATTATAATACCCTTTGCAAGGGTATAAAAACAAAACTACTTATTTCTGACTGGACAAATGTCAGTCTAGATCAGAGACGCCAAGGGCCAGCGTACAATACAAATGAAGAAAATATTTGTGAAACAACAAGAACCACAATAAATAGAAGGAGAAAACCTATGGTTGTTTGTGTGTGTGTGTGTGTAAAGCTAAATCGACTGAGCTCGTCGAGCTGATCAAGAATATGTATACTTTATATAGACGAAGATGATTCCTCCTATGCGATGCAAATTTCTCGGCAAAAATTATTCCAAATACCGAGAAATCTAAAGTTATTCTTCTTTGGTCTTCATATCAATTATACTCCGAATACAAATGTTTTTTCATTTCATTATTACATTTTTAGTATCTTTCTGAAACTATTTAATATGAATTCAATTAAATGATGTTATTTTGGAATTCGCCTGATATTAAATATTGTTTTTTTGTGAATATTAAATTGAATCTAATCTTTTTTCTCAGTTCACTTTTCATGTGTATAGAAATTGTAGATACAGGTTCAGAAAAATAAACTACAGGAAATTACTTGCACAGTCGTTGTCGTTCCGGCTAAACAAAAGAACTATTATTTTAGATTTCGAACGACTCCGGACATAAACATCGTATGTTTCTTAACTCTTCTTCCTAAAAAAACGCGATTTGATATACCCGAGTCTTAGCGCCTCCTTCCTTTAAGGAAGCAGATAAATTACCGGAAGAAATGGAAAAAACCTTAGGAACGAGAGAAAGGTTTTCTACGCCTTATGGCTCAGATCATAATTTAAATAAAAATTTGTATAATAAGTTAAGATGCTCAACCTACATGTATGCTTCATGTAATAATATTTAAGGCCAACGCCCACACGCGTGGCAATAACATAAAAAAGGCTTGATTTTGTTGTCCTCCTTTTTTCAAATTTAATTAAAACATTTTCGAACTTGAGACGAATGCTGTGAAATTTACTGCCAAGATGCGTCAGTCGTTGGATCAGAGTTTGGGATTAGCCATTTGGCATTGGAGGTGAGTGAGTAACGAGCTGAGTTACAGTTTCGCTGATTGCGTACAATTGCTAAGATGCTGATACAATTTACATCCAGCTCGTTGAGAGCGGCAAACAGCAACAACAATGGCAATCAGCAAAAGCAGCAGAAATTTATCGTACACACGCCGTGGCCAAAGCCAAAGTTCATAAAGTTTCATCAGTCGGTAAGGGTTTTCGGACCAAGCGGAGAAATATATTTCGCTGCGAGCTCCTTAAAATATGCAAATGAAGAAATAAATTTGCATCCCTTTTTCGTACAACACACACACACACACTCTCAGAGAGATGGACAGATCTCTGGAGAACTGCAGCCAGTCACGACAAATACAGATGGAGTCTCCGCTGGCTTTGACTCACGTCCCGGGCATAAATAGCGCTAGCATATTCAAAGCCTCAGAGGCGATTGCTCTGGTGCTCCCAAGCGCACCGCAAAGTCAAAAGATTAAGACACAAAATTCTTTATATGCTAAAACGCAAATAACATTAAATTAAGCAACTTTTTGTGCCAGCATCTTCCTCTGTTGTCTGGACGCGCCAAGGAGCCTGCTTCAGCTCCAGCCGAGGCTAAAGTTTCTTGCGGTTTACGGCAATTTATGCATTTCGGGCTTAATTCTAAAATTGTGAGTCAGGGCCACAGATACGGATGTGGATATGTACAGCAAATGGCTCTGGTTCCTGGGCCTGGACGTGTGGCAATTACGGCATTTGCGTTTAAAACTTTTACTTGGCTGCAAACGTTTCGACATGGAAATGGAGATGGGCAATTGAATGCGCCCAACTTGAGTTTACTTTACTTTGTGGGAATAAAATGATAAAGAAGAGAAGTTTCAGGGCTGTGAGGTCAGGCAGGACCTAAGTTGGGAAGGTTTAAGGTTTTTGGATGGGTTCATTTACAGGCGTCGATCTGAATATTGCAGTCAGCGTAGGGCAAGGTATTAATGAAGTGTTTAGTTGCATGATCTTTTATCTAACCGGAAGAGTTGACGTGGAGTTGTATGTATGTCTGTTAAAAAGTTATGACCTTTTAAATCGAATATCTCCCTTTTAAAGCAAAAAAACAAGTAAGAAAGTCGGTCAAGCCCGACTATAATATACTCTGTACTAGACTAGGAGCTGAATGCATTGCTGCTGCTGCGCTCATTCCTAAGTTTCTCTCTTTCTCCCTCTCTCTGTCTCACTCTCTCTCTCTCTCTCTCTCTCTCTTTCTAAAATTGTGCGGCGTTGGTTGTGAAAGGGTGGTAGGGTGGTGAATGGGGGAGAGATTCACTTATTTGCTTAAAACTTGAGAACCGCTCATCCGATCTTTATCATTTCTTGGGCAAATCGATACATATTGCTAATGTCTAACTATCTCTAGAAGGTACTAATCATCTGTCTACAAAATTGTGGGAGATATGACGTTTTTTCCTAATTGCGGGGCGGGAGGGGGCGTGGCAAAAATTGAAAATAAACTTGATCTGCCTGCAAGTATTAGAAGCATCATGATGCGTCATGAGACTTCTGGCAATTCGCTAAACTCAAGAAACCGCTCCGTGGAAACGGTTTTAATAGAAGCTTTACAACCCGAAACGAAGAAGCAATTGAAGGCTTTACCGGAAGAGGACTTTGAAGCATGTTTTGAAAATTGGAAAAACCGTTAGCAGACTAGACTACTTTGGGTGGGATGAAATGAATTTACATGAATAAATAAAGATTTTTTGGCTTACAAACAAATTATTTGTACTTTTTGACACAGTTTTACAAAAAAATTTAAAAACATTTTTGGTTCCGTTTTGGAGCCGTTTACTAACTATTTTAAAGCATTTTTGATTTAACTTGTGCCGGATGTAATAAAATGCCAGTTCTGAACTGATTCAAAGTGAACTGGTAAAATGTTTTACCCCATACTTTGAGTCCAGAGTTTATTTTTTGTTTCTGTACCACTTTTGGGTCCAGCCAAATTATAATACATCAATTGCAATTAATTTTCAATAACATTCAAGGGTAATAATAGATTATTGATCGACGTTTTAAACAGCTTTATAACGTTACCATTATGCTGAAATTAAACAAAAATTGAGGCCAAAACGATCTAAGAAAGCCAAAATCTTAGGCTCGATAGGTTTCGAACTGAATATTAGATTTTACGACAAATCTTCTGCACAATTTTAGAACTTTCCGAACTGGTTGGACATCACAATTTAGAGAAAAAGTATGTAAAACGTAAAATTTGCTATACAGGGTTGCCCATATTCGACGGACCCATGTTTTTTTTCCAAAAAATCAAAGAAAAAAATGAAAATTTGGCGGTTGGCAATCTTAATCATTTAATTTGTTCCAAGTAGATTTGTTTACATCAATTTTTGAATATGATATCTCTCAAATGGCCGCGCTCCCCCGACACCAAGCCACGCCACCGCGACCCTCTGGCGTTGATGGCGTATTGTGCCCTTTTTGCAGCATTTTCCATCGATTTCGCCAACATTTCGGCCGGAATAGCGGCTATTTCTTCACGAATGTTGTCCTTGAGCTCTTCTACGGTCCTTGGCTTGTTAACGTAAACCTTTGACTTCAAATATCCCCACAAGAAGAAGTCAGGCGGCGTCAAATCGGGCGAACGCGGTGGCCAGTCCAAATCACCACTTTTCGACATCAAACGGCCCGGAAACAATTTCTTCAGAAAATCGATTGTTATGCGACTTGTGTGCGGTGGAGCGCCGTCTTGTTGAAACCAGAACTGCCTCATACGCTTTCGACGAATAATTGGCATCACAGAAATTGGTCATCATGTCGCGATAACGCTCCTGGTTGATGGTAACAGCATGGCCATTTTCATTTTGGAAGAAAAACGGCCCAATGACCGTTTTCGCACTAACGCCGCACCAAACTGTGACTTTTTCGTCATGAAGAGGCACTTCTTGAATCTCCTGAGGATTTTCAGTGGCGTAAATACGGCAATTTTGCTTATTTACGGTCCCATTCAATGTGAAATGGGCTTAATTTTTAATTTTTTAAAAGCACGTTGAGTTTTCACAATTGACTTGTTCTGTTGAGTGTAAATTTCAACTATTTCAGAGCGCTCGCGTGGCGTGTATTGTTCCATGGTAAAAATCTGCTTGGACTGACGCTTCAAACGCGGTATGTCATTAAGCGATCTGACATCTCTGTCAAAAGTTATGGCGTTGCCAGATGGGTCCGTCGAATATGAGCAACCCTGTACATGAAATCGAAAACGGAACAGTCGGAAATGAGAGAGCCTGACATTTACGTTTCACTCTTCGTTCTCGTTTGCACTGCACAAATCTGGACATATTAAACGAAAAATTCTTTATAAATCATCTATAACGTTTCCTAAATAGATCACAGAATAATGGAAAATGCTATTAATGTACATCTAGCAGCTGTAAGAGTGCGTATTTTGGCGATTACTTTTTATTCCGCAGAGCAACAAACATTACTTTTCAAAACGAAAAACGTTTTCGTATTGGTGTTGAGAGAACATGACTTAATTACACTTTTGAAAAGTTGCCGTAAAAGTGGAATTGAAAACATGCCTGATTATGTCACACTTGGTTCGGTTAAATATTCGGTTCGCCTGGTTCGAACTGGTGTGGTTCAAAGCCGACTTGCAGCCCTGTTCAAAACTAGTTCTTTGCTATTTGGTTCTAAGCCGGATTGTAGCCGTGATGAAATGCGAAAACTACAAAAAAAGTCACCAATTGCCCTCGTTTAATTTTTAACTATTTAAATCAGGGACCGAACAAATCACTCCTTTTTATATAAAAATCAAAACATAATGATTATTTATGATTTTTTTTTTCTCATAAGATATTAATTATTATTTTAAATCAATTTAAAAATAAAATGTCATCACTTTTGATTTTTGTTCCTTAACAATAATATATAAATATTATCGCTCTGGTACATTTGAGATCAATTATTTTTTTATTTTGAAAAACAATTACTTATTGTCTGGGGAGATTCGAACTAAAACTCGATTGGCATGACGTCTTTACCAGTTGCGCCACTGCGCGCGTTAAAGGCAAGACGTCTAATACATTATTGTATTGAATCTGCCTAAAAACATTCACCAAGAATTGCTTGCTTGTAATTCTCAAGTTCGAATTCCTTGCACGACTAATATAAGAAAAATAACTGAAATATCCGCATCAGAAATCAAAAGTATTAGAATTTTGTAATCAAACGCACGCACAGTTGATTCTTAATGACTTGTGTCTTCTTTATACGCTTAAATTGCCAATTAAAACCAGGGCCAAGAAGAAGGAGAAGAGACAAAAAAGAAGAATTTGTTACTGTTTTAGCATTGATCAGGGCCAAAGGCAGTGTGTGTCCCTTTTGTATCTTCAGCTTGTGGAAATGATATTACCATAAGGTCTTGCAGATTTCAGTTCCATTTCAAAACACACATATCAATTACTTAGCCGTCGGCTCATTAAATGAGCTTAACCCTCTTTGAAGCCAAATTGCTATGCACTTTAAAAGACCGCGAGGACCCGAAACAATGGACCAGCCGTCGAGCGAATAGGCCATAAATGGCAGTTAAGTAGCCGTCCGGGAAGAGTTATGTGCAGCTGAAACTGATTCCAATTTGCCACCAAGGATGTGAGCATTAATGGAAATTTGCGCAATGGCCAGCTGAGACCTGGCTCGACCAGTTCCCAAATGGCGTGTTGATGCGCTGCCAAATTGGCCGGCGACTGCAGAATGCGTGAGAGCAACCAAATTACATTAAATCATGCATTAACCATGAGCCAGTGCCTGACTCTGGCTTCTCCTTGCCCGTCTCCAGACCAATTTGGCAGCAATCCTTTGTTCCTGCTGCAGACAGAATGTTTTATACATGCGCCGAGATATTTTCGCACAGCGAAATGAATTTTTATTGGCAAACGGTGACATTCTGCAGCATTTCATGAATCTTTCAGTGCCCAGCGTTTTGCTCCGGCGTGTGAGAGGTGGGACGTGTGAAGTGAGAGTCTGCCCACGCCATCTTGGCATTTTCCACCCGATAATAACTTAATATGTGTTTTTAATCCGAGTGTGTGTGTGTGTCCAAGGGACCGAAGGACACGGACAAATCCACTTTGATGATTAAAAATGATAAAATTGTTTAGTGCCGTCGGCAATGGGTCTCCCGGGTGCCCTAAGCTGCTATACACACATTATAAAATGGTCGCCGGTATCAACAACAAAACAAGGGACAGCGGACAGGGAAAAGCAAACAGGAAAATGTCAAAATTTAAGCTCAGCAGGACCCATGAATGCTTAATTGTGTCGCATGTATCGTGGGTGAATCCTTTCCGGCAAGGGTTGCGGTGCGGTGGGGTGTAATTAAAGCAAGCTTACGGCGGCCATCCGAGTGTGCGAGTGTGTGTGCCTTGATGGGCAGTTTTGGCAAAAGGGTTGCGTGCCGGCGCTTTATCGATGTGATTTGTGAGATTGGATTTTCGCCTGCCAACGTTTGCACCCCGCCTCCGAGTGGGGCTCATGTGGGCTTAGTGCGGTCTTAGCAGTGGGACGTCGTACGGTTATGTGCAACCCGCATTCATTTGGCAATTTCGCCCATTTATCAGCAAAGTTTCACAAATTAATACCACAAAAGTTTCGCAACTTTTGCATAATTTGGCTTAACTCCAAGTGCGAGTCCTGAGCTGGCCAAGTTAGGTGCATTAATTTATTCGTCTACTGCATAACCAATTCGGAGAGACGCATTTAAACAAATAATTGCACTATAAATCATAGTGAAAAAGAAATATATAATTTTAGCCAAAGATCCGATAGGGTTCATCCGTGGTATAATATAAAAATTTAAAAACAAAAAAATACGAGTTTACATTCAGGCTGAAAAGATTGATTTCTAGATACGGCCTTTACAAATTACCAAGAATAATTATAGATCTTTACGCTTACCAATAACTCAAATCGATTCGCCCTCCGCAAAAAAGTGTCGAAAAAGAAAAACATTTCGTGATTCGGTTGCGTTAATCAACTCACAGGAACAACCACAGTCACACGACAACAAAAAAGTAACAAAAAAGAAAGAAAAAAACAAAGACCAGGAAGCCAAGTAACGAGAATGCGAAACCAAACACGAAAGTTGACATCATGGAGTTATGTGAATGTGTTTTCCTTTTGTGTTGCCGCAAAAGTTTATTTTCGACATTTCCCATCGAAATACAACCAAAGGCATGCCAGAAATGCGAACAACTTTTGTTTCAGCTTCAGTCCCGAGCAGTTAAAGGTCCGGGGGACAGGAGCCCGAAAAAGGACAAACGTGTTTTTAATTACTCTTCCCTTGTGCCTCCACTTGCCCCTCCTTCTTTGGCAGTTTACGAGTTTGTGTGGCATTAGTCCATGTAAACTTTGTGCCACCATGGCACCAAACTCAACTTGGGATTATGTTGCATTTTCCAATGCCAACAATGTGGCAAAATCGCAACAATTTCGAAGCATTCAATGACGCATTAAAAACCGATTGGCCGCTTTCACAGAGCGACCATAAATTCAATTTCCGCGCCATGAATTCCAATTCCATTAATTCCACTAAATTGACCCGCGCGCCATCTAGCGGCATGGGGACGCACTGAGCCGCTTGCCTTTGCCCCACCAACAGCCGGCTGACTTTAAACTCTGTGGATGTGTCTGTGGATCGCAAATGGAGTTAGGGACTGTCTTTGCTATGCTACTTCTACCTGTCTGTCCATTGGATGACTTGGATACATAAAACTGGTTTTCCCAACAAGAGCGCAGTGCCTTTCCATGCGGTTACTTGGGTAACTTAGGCGCGCTATTAAGACTCCGAAACAAGAGAACATTTAGTTTTCACCCAATATTATACACGAAAAATAGAGGAAAGCTAACTTCGGCTCGACCGAAGTTTATATACCCTTGGAGCATGATATATTTCTGCCAGTTTTTTATATGGCAGCTGTTCGATATATTCATCCGAATTTGATCAAACTCTCTAAATTTTGTGTTGAGACAGATAATATTTATAACTGAAACGTACAAACACGCTACCATTGAAAACAAAAAAGTTTTTCTCACTAAAACTATTTTTTCGACCGATCATTCCTATGGCAGCTATATGCTATAGTCATCCGATTTGAATCAGACTTGACAGAATTATGTGCTAGCATATCATATTGATCAGTAGCGAGTTTGGGAGCGATAGCATTGAAAAACAAAAAAGTTTTTCATACTAAAACTTTTTTCAGATCTATCTTTTTGTATGGCACGCTATACTATATAGTTGCCCGATTTGCATAAAACTTGCTGAAACATTTGAAGCATAAAAAACTTATGAATACGAGGTTTGGGAGCGATAGCATTGAAAACAAAAAAGTTTTTCTCACTAAAACTACGTTTTTCAACCGATCGTTCCTATGGCAGCTATATGCTATAGTCATCCGATCCGCCCGGTTCCGACAAATGTGCAGCGTATTTGTACCAAAAGACTTCGTGCAAAGTTTGGTTACGATAGCTTTAAAACTGACGGAGGAGATAGCATAGAAACGGACGGACGGACAGACGGACATGGCTATATCAACTCAGCTCGTCACGCTGATCAAGAATATATATCCTTTATGTGGTCGGAGATGCTTCCTTCTATGCGTTACAAACATCCGGACAATTTTAATATACCCTCTCCAAGGGTAAAAAAAGGATTGCAATTCGATATTTCGAGCCGGCTCTCGAGAAAATTAATTAAATTGATTAAAATGATGAATGCCGGAAATAAAATCGAAATATCAAAAATCGATATTTTGTACTGAAAACGATAAATGATTATCGCAGAGTTTTCCAAGAATTTTCCTACCCTTGGGTCAATTTTTCAAACATGGAAAAATCACATCTCAATTTATTTCACTTACTATTCTTACAAGCGAAGTTTCAAGCAAATCGGATGAAAACCCCCATTTTTTTTACAGCGTTTGGCGTGATGGAAAAGGTGTAACGTCCACAACAGGCAAAAATTAAGATTTCTTAATAACGGGACAACTTATCATTCTTTTTAAAGCTGGATTGAAATGGTCATATATTCCATTTAATTTTTTGTTTATTGACTTTTTATACCCTTGGAGAGGGTGTATTAGAATAGTCCGGATGTTTGTAGCGCACAGAAGGAAGCATCTCCGACCACATAAAGTATATATATTCTTGATCAGCGTGACGAGCTGAGTGGATATACATAGTTATGTCCGTCTGTCCGTCCGTCCGTCCGTCTGTTTCTATGCTATCTCCTCCGTCAGTTTTAAAGCTATCGTAAACAAACTTTGCACGTAGTCTTTTGGAACAAATACGCTGCACATTTGCCAGATCCGGCCGTATCGGATGACTATAGACTATGAAAAAGTAGTTTTCAACGCTATCGCTCCCAAACTCGTTACTGATCAATATTACATGCTACCACATATTTCTGTCAAGTTTGATTTAAGTTAGATGACTACAGCATAAAACTGCCATAGGAATCGGTCGAAAAAATAGTTCTTTTTGTTGTCTAATGGTAGCGTCTCTATAGTTTCTAGTTATGAATATTATCTGTTTCGACACAATTTTGGAAAGTTAGATCAAAATCGGCTGAAAATGTCGTATAGCTTCCATATAACAAACTGGCAGGCATATATCATGCTCCAAGGGTATATAAACTTCGGTCGGGCCGAAGTTATCTTCCCTGCATTTTTTTGTTTATTATGTCGCCTTCCATTTTTTGCAACGGAACTTTTGCGTGAGTCATAATAATCTTCTTCACTTTCAGACAAAGTAGTTGGGTCAAAGCTGCTTTCCGCATTTATTTGCAATTGAACAGAAGTGGATAAAATTCTTGAAAATTTATCAGTCAAAGCAGTTACACATGTACGTTTCTGTTCAGAGGTTAGCCTGACATTATAACGAGAGTCTTAGAAAAGACCACATAGTAATGCATTATTTTCAAACAGAATGGTCTCGCGATTTTCTATTTTACTGAACAAAAGTTTTGCTAGGCCAGAATCTTTTTTTATTTCAAGCTAACAATTGAGCCAAACTGCGAAAAAATCCGCCGGATCTAACTGCTCGTTTCGCAGTCTAGTGGTTGCACTCAGAACCGAAACCATACCGGCTTAAGTACTATTCGGTCCTTCCGGTTTTAAAAATATCTGTTCTCGGACACCGGTATACAAACGAGAAGGTCAAGCTAACTTCGGCTTTGCCGACCGATAGTTCCTATGGAAACTATAAGTATAATCATCCGATCCGGTCGGTTCCGACATATTTATTAGCAGTGTGCAGTGAAAAAAAGACTCTGTGCAAAGTTTCAGCTCGATAGCTTTAAAACTGAGAGACTAGTTTGCGTAGAAACAGACAGACAGACAGACGGACAAAGCTCAATCGACTCAGCTCGTCGCCCTGATAAAGAATATATATAGTTTATATATAGGGTCGGAAATGAATATTATTATGTGTTGCAAACTTCTAGGCAAAATTATACACACTTTGCAAGAGTATAAAAACAGGAAAAAGGAATCATTTCCGACCCTATAAGGTATATATATTCTTGATCAGTATCAACAGCCGAGTCGATATAGCCATGTCCGTCTGTCGGTCCGTCCGTATGAACAAACAGATCTCAGAGATGGTCAGAGATAGAGGTTTGACAAGCATCTTATACTTGCTTTTGGATCAAATGTTGTTATTCAAGCATTTATCCAAAAAGTAAATTTCATAGTTGGTTTAAGAGTGTTCAATGTCAAAAGTACTGTAAGAAATAAAATTCTAGATCCCCGGAGATATAATTGGTCCGAGAATTAATCGGAATTGGAAGTGTTGTGATTTCTACGAAATGATTAATGAATTCGGTATAATTATTTTGCTTTCAAGAAGGGCGAATGAAGGTAAACCCCCGTTTAAAGATAAAATCCGAATAAAACAGCCGGTTTTGGGAAGCAGGAACATTAAAGAATTCGAATTCCGCATGATTTGATCGAAATCGAAAACAGGAACAGGCCCGTGTGTCTTTGATCCCTTCCCCAACATTATAATTGTTTCCATTTTACAGCTGCAAAGTGTTTCCGATCTTCAAAGTTCAATATTTTTAACCACCGATTTGAAGTATTTTAACGGACTAAAGCTGAACTATTTTTAAAATGTTCAATTAGTTTATGTATGTTAAAGATCGATCCTGTCAGTTAAAGTTGAAGTCGGTTTTAAGTCAACCAAGTTTTAAAATTCTGGTTTAAAAAGAGTAAGCTGTTTCTTAATTGACCAACACTTATTAAACATTTGTGTTTGCATACAATTTGTAAAACTAAATTATTCAAACTTAAATTGTAAGGAGTTTTGTTCTTAAAGTCGTTCTCTTCTGGGTTTTAAATAAGTTACTAAATTGAGTTGGTTATTATAGAATGTTGCATTAAGAAATTGGGGATAAAATTAAATTCTTTATTTTTTCTGAACCTCCCGAGCCAGAAAGTCGCAATGCTTACAGAGTCTTGGGTGAATGATATGGAACTAATTTAAAATCCAATAGATAAACAAAAAAGCGTTTGCGTAAGCTTTAACATAGACTTAACCTTCTTATTTTTCTCTCTCGTCATTAAATTACCAAACAAAACGAACAAATGATCAGGTCTATGTATTTAAAATTTTCTTATTGTGCTCCTGTTTGAACAATACAACTATCGCAGTTGCAGTGCCAGAAGCCTTTGCTTTTATCTTCGACATACTCAAGCTGCGCATCGCTTTAGCCATAACAATTACAGTCATAACATAAATTGTCACAGCACCCAAACACAATTAAAATAACTGTCATTGTATTGACATTAAATGTCAATTTAAACGAGTGCGTGTCATTCACGGCCTGTGTTCTCCCCCAACCAATCGCTGTCTGTGCCGCTTTGAAGGCGCACCGCACAGATTGGCAGCCACCGGCATTGCTGTCGCCATCATCGCCTTGCCCAACTTCCGTTTCACTCCGCACTGGCGGTGGCTGCCGTCTGGCTGCTGCACTGAATAAATATTTTCACAGAGTTTCACCAAAAATACGAATTCTTCGTCACATTCAATAGATTTTCATCACTTGGACTGCGGAAAATTAAACAAACATCCCCCAGCTCAGATCCAGACTCAGTCCCGGGTGGCTGTTATCCCCGCCATGTTGCTGTGTCTGTTGCTGATATTGATTTTCCATGTTCCCATATCGAATCTGCATGTGTGTGTGAGAGTTGGAGTGTGTGCTGCCATTGTGTGCTGCTTTCATAGCTAACAGGATTTCCTCTGTTGCGCGTCTAGATACCAAAAGGCAATATGCCCCCCTGTGGCGGTTACTCCGTAAGCTTTAGCTTCACAGTCAATCAGGTTGTGACTGCAGATTGGATTACAGCCAGCAAAGTTCGTACACTCAGCAAATTGTTTTTAAAATTGTACGCAACTTTTCTAAATAGTTTTGATTCAAGTTGGTCACACCCGGCGTCGCACAATCCTTAGAATTGTGTTGTTCAATCAAAAATTATTTATTGTACAATTATAAAAAATAACGATACTTTTGAGCCAGCTGGAAATCGCTTTCCACATTTGATTAGGTTCAAACTTGTTCGAAACCCTTGTGGTCTAAGTGACTTTGATAACTTTTTATACCCCTTACTCGTAGAGTAATCAAGTTAGAAAGTCGGTCAAGCCCGACTATATTCATACTCTGTACCTAGAGTAGGAGCTAAATGCATTGCTGCTGCTGCGCTCATCTCTAAGTTTCTCTCTCTCCCCCTCTCTCTCTCTCTCTCTTTCTCTCTCTCTCTCTCTCTCTCTAAGATTGTGCGTTTAAATTTTTGTAGGTGGGTAGGGGGGGGCAGGGAGTGATAATTCTTTTTTGCTCATAACTTGAGAACCGATCTTCCGATCTCTATCTTTCTTTCGGCAAATCGAAATACATATTACTAATGACTAACTATCTCTTGAAGGAATTAAATCATCACGAATCATCTATCTACAAAACTGTGGGAGATATGACGTTTTTTCCAAATTGCGGGGGCGGGAGGGGCGTGGCAAAAATTTAAAATAAACTTGATCTGCCTGCAAGTGTAAGAAGCATTTGTCCCATACATGTCAAACCTCTATCTCTTACCATCTCTGAGATCTGTTTGTTCATACGGACGGACAGACGGACGGACAGACGGACGGACAGACGGACGGACGGACAGACGGACATGGCTATATCGACTCGGCTGTTGATGCTGATCAAGAATATATATACTTTATAGGGTCGGAAATGATTCCTTCACCCTGTTACATACTTTTGCACAAACTTAATGTACTCCATTTACCTTCGGTACAGAGTATAAAAAAGTATACTAAAGTCGTGCAAATGTATGTAACAGGCAGAAGGAATCATTTTTGACCATATAAAGTATATATATTCTTGATCAGCATCAACAGCCGAAATTTAGACTCCGTCTGTCCGTCCGTCCGTCCGTCTGTCTTTATGAACGCGTCGATCTCGGGTTGGTAAAAGAGATGGAGGTTTGACATGTATGGGACAAATGCTCTTTCTCTTAATAATTACAGCCAAAATATTGAATTTCGCCCTTAATTTCCTGCACAATTTTCAAACAATTTTTTGTTGAAAATAAAATGCAACACATAGTATGTAAATTAACTGCATCTCCATTTTTACCATAAAGCGAAATCGAAATATTAAAATCTTAGATTGAGCACAACTGCCTTTTACCGCCTAAAAAATTTTAAAACGCTGGAGCAGACTGAGTGATAGTATAAAGCTTGATTTATAAAATTATTTTCGATGACTGTTTTTTGTGGTGAAAAAATCAACAAGAATTAACAAAAGTTGAGATTTTGTTTCACAAACTCCCACACACAAAACATAGAAAGGATCTGTCGAAATGAGAAGGGCGAATTGCCACATTACGACCCCAAAAAAGAGCAATATTTCGAATAATTATTCAAGTCCAGATTTCACAAGCGGTTTCCGTAATCACAGACTGTATACATAACATTTTCACTGGTTCACTGGTTTATTTTTCTTATAACTTGAGAACCGCTCATTTGGTCTCTATCATTTTTTCGAAAAATCGATACAAAATGCTAATTTGTATCGTATTCGTATTCGAATTGTATTTTAATCGACTCGGCTGTTGATGCTGATCAAGAATATATAAACTTTATTGGGTCGGAAACGATTCGTTCTCCCTTTTACATACAAACTTAATTACTCTGTGTACCTTTGGTACAGAGTATAAAAAGGTTTCGGCCAATATATATGCCTTGGGCGAAACCGAAATTCGTTTCGGTTTTAGTCCCTAGTTTGCAGGCAATTTTTTTAAATCGCTCGTTAAAAAGAATTTATAAGTTAGTATCCACACTGCTCAAACAATAAACTTTGAAAAACTTTGCAGGATGTGTAGGGCATATTTTTAAATTTTACCTTTAAGTGTAACATAATTTCAAATAAAAAAACGTCATACACGTCACTTAGACCATAATTTTTTGGTTAGCTTTATGAATTTGGAAATGCTATTGCATTTAAGCTTTGTGATTTAGTTCTAATTTTATCTTATTTTTTTGACATTTGATGAAAAGAATTAACATATTTTTAGTACAAAACCTGCAAATTTAAAAACTTCATTAAACAGCAACTAATGGATGACTGGACTTTGTTTTATAATAATTCTTTAAAATTCGCGGTCCATCAATGACATTTTTTCCAAAATTGTTGTACAGAACGGTCGTATACTAAATAATTACTAATTTCTTTTTTCTTTTTTTTTCTTAGTATAGTATTTTGCATATAAATATTTAACATGGGGGGTTAAAAAGCGTCATATCCTCGGTGCGTTAGCTGATGCGTTTTTTGACGACCATATAAACGTGGAATATTCAACTCAAGTGACATTTCGTCTGCAACTTTCTTGATTTTTTTTCAAAAATCTCATCGAAAGATGATTAATTTTTTCTTGTTTCAAGTAACAATTCAATCACATTGGCGACGTGACAGGCTGATGATATCTGAAGTTCTGGAGTCTGAAGAGTCCCACTGAGTGTCAGAATTTCAGCATTGACGGCAATAAAAACATGCAAAGAGATCAGAAACTCCGTTTTTTCAATCGCACTTATGAGATGTGCGGCCTTTGATTATGTCTCGCTTCTTAAACTTTTCTAATGCTCCAATAATGTAAAGCAGCAACTCAGCGAGTGTGTACACACATTCATGTTTTTGAATGAATTTTTGCGCAAACTGTTGTCACGTATAGAATAGCGGTTAATCAAAATTAATTCAAATATTCCACCGGATTTTCAACTATCAGTCGTAATATTTCAACCCATATTCCAACGTTCTTCGTTTGTAGATACTTTTCACTGCTGATGCCTTTTTGAAACAATCTAAATATGTATTTGCATCTTTTTCTAAAATTCTTGATTACTAGAATATTTTGCTCTTTGCATATATTGAAATTTATATCGGATAATGGTATAAAAGTAAGCTTTCAATAACACATAAGTAGTACACAATAGGCTGCTTAGGTTAGAAAATAAAAATGTGCAAATGGGGGTTGGCATAAGTATTTTGACAAGATTTCAAAATGGATTTATTCTCAGCACAGGACCTCAAATGCTAAAGCAATGATTGGTTCTAGACAAGTTTTTCACGCTGAACCCGAATCTGGCTTTAGAAATTGCATATCTTTAATGGATTAACTGTAAAAAGGACATAAAAATGCAAAAAAGACACTTTTTGCCCATTTTTCCTGGATTCTATGTCCTAGAAACGAGCTATTTTTTAAAAATTTGATTTGTCAAGTTATAGTACTTAGTTTTATCTGTAAATTGTAGTTCATACTTTTTTCATTTTTATAAGATATAAGTTCGTGATCGATCTGCGAAGAATGGCAATGAACCTTTCATTCAAATAAAAGAATTCAGTCAAGGGCCGTGTTCAGCAGAATAATTGATCCCTGAGAAGGTATCAGAAAAAAATTATGCATTGGATAGTTTTTGCTGTTGAAGGGAGCAGTATCACTTTAAAGTAGCGTACTATTTCTTTTATACGTGCTCCTGTATCGTGACAGCTATAATTGGCTATTGATGCCGCATCTCTCAAGTTTCAATAGAAAGATTATTGCAAATTAATACTTGATCAGGGAGCAAATTGTTCTGCTGAACACGGCCAATAAGAGTTGTTTCGATTCTACATATGACTGTTTACATGAGTTAGTGTGAGCTCGTGCGCGTCTCTATTATTGAATTGAATCATATAAATATTTTGATAAAATGGCAACTGGAGCTTGGAAGTGAATCCACAGAAATGAACCAGTGGCGAAGTAAAAAGTATAAGGGATAAACACATAAAGAAAGAGATCCGGCAGTACCACTTTTGCACATATAGTACGATAGGGTGCAACACTTGTTAAATAATAATTTGATTATTTTAATTATAATTAATAAAATTAATTAATATAGAAATCAGAACGTCTATCCAGCGCAAGACTTAGCAGACTTTTGTGAAAAAGACTAATATTTTATTCAAACAATACCAACTAGAATGAATGAGAATTTCAATTTGACAAAGTCTTTGCTGGGACCTTTAAACTAGGGCATGAAAAATCTAAAAAAATCTTATCACAGTGAAACTTTGTTTTCAGATAAATAAAGGGAGAAAAACTTTTACATTTAAGACTGCCATTTTCATAAGACTTAGAGCAACTAGAACTGAGTCCCAATCTTAAGCCTTAAAAGCGAATTTATGGGAAAGCAAATTCCAAACAAACTACAAATTGCCCCCAGACTAAAATTGTAATTAATATTTCACATTAAACACAAATTCCATTTAAGTATTACAGCTATTCCAAGTAAAACATAAAATTAAATCAGGGTTTACTGCCTGACAAATAGCTCCTATGTTTTTTGAATTATAGGAAATCAATATTATTTTTAAAATAATATCTGCTGTTTTAATTATTGCCCAAATGCCGGCCTTCTAAAGTGGAAAGTGAAAGAAGTATCTTCAAAATTTCAAGTGAATCGGTTAAAAATTATTTCGAACATACTGAAATCAAGCACGAATTTCTGAGACGTTCGAAATCAAGATTAATTGTCTTCTCCTATGCAAGCAGTTTTCGTCATAAAAAAATCAAGAAGAAAAAATCTAAATTGAAGCCGATTTCTGTCTCGCCGATTTGTGCTAGATTTCTCTGCGTGTGCGAATGCTGCTCTTGGAATTAAGATCAAAATTTATTCTTACTAAAATCCATTTTCCATTTTGAATAATAAATAATTCCAAGGGCAAATATCGGGGCGAAATTTAAATTGCATGGGTATAAAAAGCAAGAAAAAAACAAGTCGAAGGGTGTTTATTTTCAATGAAATAGTTTCAAAGGTGGTGCTGATACAATTCTGTAATCACAAATGTCTTGGAGCAATTACTAATCCTCATGCTTAAATTTATCACTGCGGAGATACAAGTAACAATCACTAAATTCATCGGCAATTGAAAATTATTACGCTGCTCTATGCTGCTCTAATTTCTGCCCATCACTGTGCAGTGTACTCTGCACACTCTACACCCACCATCCTCTGCTCAATAAAAGCGCCGATTCAATGCAGTTTATGCTCCATTCAAGTTTGACAACTGAGCTTCACCATTGTGCGCGGCAGTGCCAACACTTCCTGTCCATGAGGGTGGCCATCATCAGGCCAGAATGTGTACCAACAAAGGCGTTGGGATCATGAATCAAACGGCTGCCCATAATTCTGTCGGCAGATAAAGCTATTACCGTCATGCCGGATAAGTGCGCAACGCTCCACTGTTGTGCCCGTTTGATTAGAATTTAAATCCGGTCGCTGCGCCCGCACCCACCACGATGCCACGAAGCCAGGACACCGAACTCACCACCCCGGCGGAGTTCATGGCGCGTGTGAGCAAACACAAAGCCAGGCCAAGCCAAAGCAACGAAGCCACTCGCTCGACCATTACGGATATCACCCCAAATGGGTCGGAATTGCGCACTTTATGCCGCCGTCGTGATGGCCGTCTGCTGGTACTGGGCGCAACGGTGGTGGGTTTCTCCTTGCGGCTGCCTGGACAGCAGCTTAATACAAACATTGAATAAATCTCATTTTGGCGTTTATTTTAATTTCTACGTAAACATAAACTATGAGCGCCTGGGGGGATGTTCTTGTTAACGTAAGCCCCAGCAGGATACAACGGGATACAGAAACCGTGGAACCAGTTTGCTCAATTAAATTTATGCATTTTATATCAGAAAACTGTAAGGCCTTACCAATTTCCTCATTATTATAAGAATATTTATGTCTTCAATTAATGAGAATTTGTTTAATGAATATTAGAGAAATATCCGGATCGGATTTTTTTGAGAAAACCACATTTATATCTTTATTCCTAATTTGCATACTCTTTGAGAGAGTATTAAAAAACTGATATGATGTTTGTCCCGCTAGAAAGAAGCATATTCGAATCGATAATCAATATATATTATTGATCAGCATGACGAAATGAGTCGTTACAGCCATGTCCATTCGGATGTCCAACTGTCAGTCTGTTAACTTAACATTTCTAAGTTAACAATAACACTAGTTTACAGCATTTGACAGTCTTTCATGTAAATCCCTTCGAGTCCAAAAATAGTCCAAATATTTTTAGTGGGGCCGTTTTGAAATCGCGAAAGCTAGTTTTTGATTTTGAAAAAGTACCTTTAGAAAAATTGTATATCTTCATATCGTTCATCTTATAAAATGGTAATGCTTTCTTGGAAGGTAATTGAATGCCCTATCATTTCTTTCAAAAACAATTTTTAATTCAGGTGGGGGTCGGCGTATAAAGGCTTTTATCGGCAACTTTGTTAAATATATGATTTTTTAAAAAAGCTAGATTTTAAGTGCGATTTCACCACGAAAAAATTGAAAAATTTATTTTATTGCTGGTCACTAAAGATTTTTCTATTGAAAATAAACGCCACATAATTCATTAAAATCCGTCCAAGATTATAGAAGTTATTGGCATTTAAGTAAAAAATGGAAGGTTTTAAGTTCATGCAAATTGACTTAGTTTGATTGTTTTTGTGTTCGTCGGAGTAGGCATAGTTAACATTCAAACTATTCTATTTAAGGGCTACTATGACCTGCCAAAGATTTTTGTGATTGACTCGGTTGAAAATGAGTCTAAGACGTCAAATTGAATGCAAAAAAAAATTATACTAATAAATGGAGTAACGCTTGCGGGGGTTACATATAAAATTACTCCGCTAACAATTTCAACGACATTTACATAAATTATACCAGCTTTACCTTTTCTTTATTTTTTGCTCACATATGTATGTCTTATAAAAACAAGTGAGAAAGTCGGTCAAGCCCGACTATAACATACTCTGTACCCGGTGTATATGCTGAATGCGTCGCTGCCACTGTGCTCATCTCTAAGTTTTTTTTTTCTCTCTCTCTTTGATGCATGCAATGCGGTGTTGTTTGCGTGTGCGTGGGAGGCTCTTTTTTACACTTTTTCTCATAAATTGAGAACCGCTCATCCGATCTTTATCATATCTTCGGCAAATCGATACATATTGCCAATGATTACCTATCTTTAGAAGGTACGAATCATCTATCTATAAAACTGTCGGAGATATGACGTTTTTTCAAAATTGCGGTGGCGGGAGGGGGCGTGGCGAAAATTGAAAAAAAAACTTGATCCGCCTGCAAGTATAAGAAGCATTTGTCCCATACATGTCAAACCTCTATCTCTTACCATCTTTGAGATCTGTTTGTTCATACGGACGGACAGACGGACGGACAGAAGGACATGGCTATATCGACTCGGCTGTTGATGCTGATCAAGAATATATATACTTTATAGGGTCGGAAATGATTCCTTCTTCCTGTTACATACTTATATATACTCTATGTACCTTCGGTACAGAGTATGAATATGTAATGACCGCAAGCGCAGCACAATTTATTAGGATATTGATTCATTTTTGACTCTTGCACTAATTTTTCAACCTAAGTCAATCACAAAAAATCTTAACCAGGTACAAAATAAATTTTGCAGGTCATAGTAGCCCTTAAATAGCATAGTTTGAATTTTAACTATGCCTCCTACGACGAACAGTAAAACATTTAACCCAAGTCAATTTGCATGAACTTGAAACCTTCCATTTTTTGCTTAAATGCAAATAACTTCTATATTCTTGAACGGATTTGAATTAATTATGTGACGTTGTATTTTTAATAGATAAATCTTTGGTGACCAGCAATAAAATAAATTTTCCACAATTTTTTCGTGGTGAAAATCGCACTTAAAATCTAGCTTTTTTTTAAATTCAATTATTTAATGCAATGTTGCCAATAAAAGCCTTTATAACGCCGAAGTCAAGCACCGGATTCAGAAGTGGTGTATGAATGAATGATAGGGCATTCAATTACCTTCCAAGAAAGCATTACCATTTTATAATGAATGAACCGATACTGAAGATATACACATTTTTCTAAAGGTACTTTTTTCAAAATCAAAAAACTAGCTTTTTCGCGATTTCTCGAAAACGGCCCCACTAAAAAAATCGTGATATGGATTTTTGGACTCAGTGGGGGACTTACATAAGAAATTGCTACCAAACGTTCGGGATCGCAAAATTTTTATTATTTTGTAAACTAGTGTAATTATATACTTTTTAACATGGAAAAAATCGATTCGCGAATTGATGTATTTGCCAGCTCTAGTATGTAATGTAAAAGGTAAAATTGGCTATACAGCCAGAAAGGGGACAAGCCAAGCCTCTCTCAACCTCGTGTGTGCTTTTAAATTTTTCGCACAAGAGAAAGAGACCTACAGTTTAACGCCGAATCCGAACGGCTAAGTTTGAAAAGCTTTTTCATGGCTAGTTACTTCACAGCTTGCGCCAATAGCTGGTGAAGAAGAAAGAAAAACTTTTCATTTAATCTAATCTAATCAAACATATAATAGATGGTCGGAGGCGGGATTGAACCTACGCCTACCGCACAGCAGGCCAGCACTCTAACCGCTGGGCTACAACCGGCCACTAAGTATGTTCCTAACTATTAAATTAGAAAAACTAACAAAATTACGGAGTAAAATTAACTATTTAACAAATGGCTGCTTTCAAATGTTAAAGATAGCTTAATCAAGGTCAACAGGCCTGCCTAGTGCTAATTCTTTCTATCATCCAGACTACTCATTATATTGGTCTTTGTTGGCAAGCCATCCGCTGATTGTACTATACGGGTTTCGCTCTAAATGCATCCTGATGCTTTGAAACAGTTCTATTGCCTGTGCTGTCTTAGGAGATTTATCTTTTTTTTATTTTTTTTTTATTTTTTTTTTTATTTAGTCGACAAAAAAGCTTTCCTATTATAAAGCTGACTAGAAGCCTACAAGAAAACTAACAAATAAGAACGGGATTCACAGCCAATTGTAGTCAGAGACGTTATTAGAGCTACCAAAAACATTAATGATATGGAGATAGAAGAAGAAAAAAAAAAAAAAAAAAACCAAAACCTAAATAGGAGCAAAGGAAAAAAATAATAATAAAATAAATAAACTAACTAAAACTAATTTCAAGCGGTTATTTTCTTTTTATTAGCATGCTTCAAGGCGAAATCACGAAATTTGTGATTAGTTCAATGTCTGATTTGGATAAGTTAAGTATGTTTCGGCGTAGTCTTCAAGTTTTTAGAGCCCAAAATCCATGTACTCTTAGTTCAAGCAAATAACATACCCAAACAATTCCATATTGATTTGAAATTTTTACTGTAAACATATCCCTTTTCAGAAAAAACTTCATTCTGTTGTGACCCGTAAATAGTTCCGTTTAGTGCTTAAACAAAATCTGTATTTTTCTAGAAAATAACCTGATTTTTTCTTTGATCAAGAAGTACAAAAGACGAGGAATTACTCTTTATTCTATTCCACTCTTCTTTGTGTAAGCCAAGATCGAATTGTACTAAACGTAAAAGCAAAATAATCTGAAACAAAAATATTTTATTATTTGATTTAATAAATTTTTTTTGCATTTTTTATACACTTTTTAACCGTATAATAAATTTGACCAAAAGCTTGCATAAAAAAAAAAGTCTGCAACCGAAAAGCGAATTATTTTAAGTGAAATCTGTTCTTAAAATTCCCTCATGGTCCTAACATCTTGCTTATGGAGTGCGGGTAGATTTCTGACGTAGAGTAAAACCATCTGGGTCTTTGGTTGATAAATTCCCTTTGGATTTTTCAGGTCTTTTTGATTTATACAGAGGTATAATTTCAAGAACAAATTTTGAAGAGCCTTGGAATTTCATGGGCCTAAGCCAAGAAAATTTTGTACATATTATATTTTACGAACTTTTGTTTTAAACTATTACAACCTAAAAGTATAATCAAAACAATTTTAAAACAGTTTGAAATATCCTGAAACAGTCTTAATTAAGTATTTCGGGGTTGAAAAAGTCTAACTTGAAATAAGAATTTTGTACTTGAATAAAGTATTTTCGTACTTACTGTACTATTGACACCGTTTGTTCTTTATTCGAGTACAAGATTATTAGTTTTTTTCTTACTATATATCAGTCATGCTCCCATTTTCACTTTCGCAAAAACTTTGCTATATTGAGTCCAAATTTGGTCCAAAACCCGGTTTGAAATCGCAAAAGTTTTGCAAAAGTGAAAATGGGAGCGCGCCTGTATATTCTTGATCGTCCTACGGGCATTTGATTTTACACTCAGTGTGTGGTTGTTGTTGTTTTACAAATGATTTTGTCTTGATTTTCAATTGGTGTTTGTCATAAGCATTCTAAACTATGCTTTACTTCTTACTTAAACTTCATTATTTTAGGCAAACGCACAACATTTTAGTTTCCATTATATTAAACCGATAGACTCACCTTTACACCAACTCCAACTAGCTTCTCAAGCAACGCCTTGCTTGAAAGTCATGACCCTCAGTTACTTGCACAATCGCCAATTAATATTTGCCAACTTGATTTTCATCTGTGCCTGAACAGATTACGGCCAATAACCTTAACATATGCATGGCCTGCGGCTGCCCAATTCCCATCCCAGCACCCAAATGTTACCCCTAATGAACTGCGGCCAATTCCACTTGAGTCTCCGGCTCAGGTTCAAACCAAGGCCCGGGGACAGAGCCTGTGGCAGGGGTATGAAAAAAAATCAGCAATTTAATGTTGCATTTTATCGCCAAGACACAGGAGGCGACTGACTGTTCGTTGTGTCTGCTTTCACCTTTCCTTATCGCCACTGCGAATTTGCCCCCCTCTGTATCTATTTGTTGTACCGTTTCCAAGGGGGAGGGCGCGTTCGAAGTTGGTGGTGGTGGCGGTGGATGTTTGTAGCTTGGCAGCATCTTTGTATAAATTTTTTATAGGTAATACACTTAAGAAAACGACACTTAGAGTCATCATTACAAGCGCTACGGCTGCAATAACAGCCCATCTTGCACATAGTTTTCGCAATTTACTTGATCCCTGGCGTGCGGCAAGGTCCCGGCAGGGGCAAGGGCAACCGGGGAATTTCCTGGCAACGGCTGGTCGCAAGTGCCCATGGCAGTCGATTAGCCATATTTAAGCAAACTTTGGGCCTGCCAGGATGGTGTTTTCATCATTTGCTATTGCTCATAACGGACACCGGTGGCATCTTCTAACTTTGAGCCAAAATCTGAGAAACTGGCTTTAGCTTAGTGGAAGATAAAACGACCTCAAGTCTAGACATTTAGCCGGGAATTCAATTAAATCAGACTTTGCTTCTTACGCCCCTGCGATTTCCAATGTCTGCTAATAATGCAATTGATTTTTGATTTGCACTTTGAACGCCCATTTTGATATTGTTTGGACCGAACGGGTCGCGAGGGCAACGTGCGCATTTCATAAATCCTTGCTTCATTTTCGCTACATTAAACGGTGAAATATGAACCCATTTGTGAAACATTTTTGCCGCTGCCAAGCGTTCAGAATGGCACTAGCCCATTATAACTACAACAACAATGGCCAAAAGCAGCAGCAACAACATACAGGGCCAAGCAATATTCCGGCCATAACGAACGGACAAAAAGAAACTAGCAAAAACTTGGCCCAGGGGGAGAAAGGCAATGGTCGACCTTTAAGAACGCAGAAGCTTTTAATAAACATTTGAAATTCTTGTATTAAATTTGGCACTACAACTTGGAAAGGTTAAGTTTCTTAGTCTAATGGTAGTCTGTGTAAGCAGACTTATGCACGATTTACTGAGCCGTAATAAGAGGGCGGATTCATATGCTTGTGAAATTTTTTATGTTTTGGATTTTTTCAACTCATGAAGACAACATTAAAAAGCTTTTAGTGGCTGCAAACTTCCGGCTTTCAAGCTCTTAGTCGCCTGCTAAGGCCTACTGATGTAGGACTTCTTTGATAGTACCAGGATAGCTCATTATATTCAAGTAAAATATGCCTGCAGGTTCCGCAACTCACGCACTTTCACTTTACGATCGTCTAGTTTTGATTCCATGGATTATATAGGAGATTTCTCGCACTTTGAACTCTTTCAGATTAGAAGTGGCCAAATCCTCTGACTACATAAACCGACGTGAAAGCCAAGATATGAGCTAGAAACTAATATCTACACGAATAGATCCAAGATGTATGCGGCGTAGTTAAGACGACAGTAAAAGCTATTTCATTAATTCAGCATATTCCAGGCACTGGAAGAGCAATCACCAAGGCATAGAAGGCAAAGCGGTGGGGTTGTTGTCGAGCTGACAACCGATCTAATATAGGAAGTTGGAATTTTAGAAAGCTGCAGATGGCGGAATGCCACAACATGCAGGATGAGCATGGAACGCAGTCCCCTGTTGGGATCTTCATGTTACCATTTATAATCAGGCCTGTTCCCGTTTCCGAATCCGATTAATCGAAAGAAACGATTAAAAAATTCGGTCGAATCTTTTTGACATCCAGAGGATCGATTGGCGGTAATTGGGATTTAAAAACTAAAAGTCAAATAACACAGTCGGTTTTTTGAAGAGAGAATATTTAACAATTACGAAAGTAAGTTACAGCAACTAGATCATCACCATAAAACACGCTTTTGAATTTTTCACTTGCTATACTGTATTTGGCGTTAAATAAATCTGGTTGATCAGATCAGATCATTCAAAAGGTACGCACATTTAAATTTAGGCTAGATTAACCTTTGGAAACATAACAAGTGAGAAAGTCGGTCAAGCCTATAACATACTCTGTACCCGGTATATGCTGAATGCGTCGCTGCCACTGTGTTCATCTCTAAGTTTTTTTTTTCTCTCTCTCTCTCTCTTTGATGCATGCAATGCGGTGTTGTTTGCGTGTGCGTGAGAGGCGTCTTTATTACACTTTTTTCTCATAACTTGAGAACCGCTCACCGATCTTTATCATTTTCTTCAAAAATAGATAGATATTACTAATGACTAACTATCTCTAGAAGGTACGAATCATCTATCTACAAAACTGTGGGAGATATGACGTTTTAAATTGGGGGGGCGGGAGGGGGCTTGGCAAAAATTGAAAATAAACTTGATCTGCCTGCAAGTATAAGAAGCATTTGTCCCATACATGTCAAACCTCTATCTCTTACCATCTCTGAGATCTGTTTGTTCATACGGACGGACAGATGGACGGACAGACGGACATGGCTATATCGACTAGCCTGTTGATGCTGATCAAGAATATATATACTTAATATGGTCGGAAATGATTCCTTCTGCCTGTTACATACATTTGCACGACTTTAGTATACCCTTTTTACTCTACGAGTAACGGGTATAAAAATCACATACATAACAAAATAACCTTTCCATTTCATAACAATCTCCCGATGCTATCTTCAGTAAACTTTTGCTTATGCTCAGTTTATAGAATATTGTCGATTTTGAATTAATACTATATTGGTGGCGGTTTTCAAGATAAAGGCAAAACAAAGGCGAGAAAGCACTGCTTATTAAAGTTTCAGTTCCCTTGAAAAATCTAGCTTCAACGGGTAGAGTTTTAATTATGACCGAGTTTAAAAGCGCTAATATTGAGAACAAAAATGTTTTTCTCACCAAATCCCATTTTTCGACCGATCGATTCTATGGCAGCTGCAAGAAGAAGTCATCCGATTCGGTCAGTGCCGACTAGGGATGTCGAAAATATTATCGATATATCGAAATATTTTTATACCCTTGGGGAGGGTATATTTAAATTGTCCGAATGTTTGTAACGCACAGAAGGAAGCATCTCCGACCACATAAAGTATATATATTCTTGATCAGCGTGACGAGCTGAGTTGATATAGCCATGTCCGTCTGTCTGTCCGTCTGTTTCTATGCTATCTCCTCCGTCAGTTTTAAAGCTATCTTAACCAAACTTTGCACGACAAATGGTACATATACGCTGCACATTTGTCAGAACTGGCCTGATCGGATGACTATAGCATATAGCTGCCATAGGAACGATCGGTTGAAAAAGTAGTTCTAGTGAGAAAAACTTTTTTGTTTTCAATGCTATCGCTACCAAACCTCGTATTTATAAGTTTCTTATGCTTTCACATAATTTCAGCAAGTTTTATGCAAATCGGGCAACTATATAGTATAGATGTCATACAAAGATAGACCTGAAAAAAGTTTTAGTATGAAAAATGCTTTTAATGCTATCGCTCCCAAACTCGTTACTGACCAATATGATATGCCGACACATAATTCTGTCAAGTCTGATCCAAATCGGATGACTATAGCATATAGCTGCCATAGGAATGATCGGTCGAAAAAATAGTTTTAGTGAGAAAAAATTTTTTTGTTTTCAATGGTAGCGTGTTTGTACGTTTCAGTTATAAATATTATCTGTCTCAACACAATCTTAGAGAGTTTGATCAAAATCGGATGAATATATCGTATAGCTGCCATATAAAAAACTGGCAGAAATATATCATGCTCCAAGGGTATATTCGGTGAGCCGAAGTTAGCTTTCCTCTATTTTTATACCTGTACCCATTAAAATGGGTAAAAGGGGATCATGAAGTTGTCAATGTATGTAACAGGGAAAGGAACTTTCCGACCCTATAAAGTATATATATTCTTGATCAGCATCAACAGCCGAGTCGATCTAGGCATGTTTTGTTCTCTGTCTGTATGAACGTGTCGATCTCAGAGATGGTAAATTAGAGGTTTGACATGTTGGGACAAATGCTTCTTTTTATCTGTACGCGATCATGTTTGTTTCAAATTTTGGCCACGCCCTCCCGCCCCCGCAATTTGGAAAAACGTTATATCTCCCACAGTTTTGAAGATAGACGATTCTATTTCTAAGATAGTTATAATTTGTAAAATAATCGATTTCAAGAAATAATAAAAATCGGATGAACGGTTCAGAAGTTATGAGCAAAAAAGCGAACCAAGCCCCCCGCTACCACCCCACCCACCCTAAAAAATGTTGCATACTTTTCGGTTAGAGCCGACTTTCCGCTCTCGTTCTTGAAGTCGGGCTACTCGACTGCAACGGTCTTACTTGTTTATTCTAGCCTTCGGTCACACTGTTGAGAATACTGTTACTTAGCCCTGGTCATGTAAGAAAAGTTAATTTTGTTTTAGTTTATGTTGATGCACAGAAATCGCGGCAAACTGAGTGCAGTGGCAGCTCAACAAATGGCAATAAAATAAACGCACATAATCGCATAGCATGGAGATGCTTGGCTGAAATGCTGCTTATTTTTAAAAACGGTAAATGTAAGTAAGGGCGTCCGAACACGGCTCGTATCATATCGTAGCGAGTTGACGTATAAATGGCGTACGATGTGTTTTGAAGGAAAAATAACATGCTTGCCGTAGTCATGCAGCACGCATGTTGTTCTCCCTTAAACACAAGTGAGCGTCTTCTGCAGACGTAATTTCTGAAGTATCACCCTTCGCTGTTAACTCAACAACGAATTATTAAAGTTGAATTTTAATTTATCGTGGTTTACCCTTGATCGCGATCGATCGGGAGCCCATTTAGTTCTGGATGGAAGAGAAAGACGCATTGCCAGTGCTTTCTGACTTGGCATTGTAATATGCCGGTGTAATAAAACCGGTAAGCTCCGTGCCATAGGAACGCTTGGCTTCGGCAATAAAAAGTGTGGTTTAGAGCACATAACTCAACGCGTCTTCCTAAAATCTCTGTCTAACGTTTATTGGTAAAAGCAGAAGTTTTTACGTTTCGTAGATTTAACTAGATAACCTAGATTTTTTATTTTTATTATTTTTTGTAGTAAGACTGCTCTATTAGGAAAGTTGATTAAATTTAATAAGTAAACACTTCTTTCGTTCCATAAATTTAAATTCATAAATAAGTTTGTATATATGCTAAAAATTAAAGAAACAAAGTTTAAGAACGCCAACATTAAAACAAACAATTTTTCTAAATAAAACCCATTTTTCCCCCCTTTTCTTTCCTCTATAAGATATAGTCATCCGATTTTGACCAAAACTTCCAAATCTTTGTAAAAGCGCAAATATTAATAATCGCTGAAGTGAGAGACACGTCAACATTAAAAACAAAAAAGTTTTTCTCATTAAAACCCACTTCCGTTACCCCATAGTTCCTATGACAGATATAAGATATAGTCATCCGATTTTGACCAAAACTTCAAAATTTGTATAAAAGCGTTTAATATTAATAATCGCTGAAGTGGGAGACGTTAACATTAAAAACAAAAAAAATTTTCTCATTAAAACCCATTTTTCGACTGATAGTTCCCATGGCAGCTATAAGATATAGTCATCCGATTTTGACAAAAACTTCCAAATTTATGTGAAAGCGTATAATATTAATAATCGCTGAAGTGAAACACATTAACATTAAAAACAAAAAAGTTTTTCTCACAAAGACCCACTTTTCAACCGATAGTGCCTATGGCAGCTATAAGATATAGTCATCCGATCCGGTCGGTTCCGACATATTAGCAGCGTGCAGTAAAAAGAAGACTCTGTGCAAAGTTTCAGCTCGACAGCTTTAAAACTGAGAGACTTGTTCGCGTAGAAACAGACAGACGGACAGACGGACAAACAGACGGACAGACGGACGGACAAAGCTTAATCGACTCAGCTCGTCACCCTGATCAAGAATATATATAGTTTATAGGGTCGGAAATGAATATTTCTATGCGTTGCAAACTTCTGGGCAAAATTATAATATCCTTTGCAAGGGTATAATAAATATCATTTCTTAATTTAATATCCAAATACTTTTCAATATCGCCAAAAATATCGATAAAGATATTTTAGAAATATTCGGCAACCCAGTGCTGACATACATAAGCAGTGTGCAGTCTAAAGAAGACTGAAAGCTCAATCGACTTAGCTCGTCATGCTGATCAAGAATATACATACTTTATGACAGTAGCGTACGCAGGATTTTTTCAGGGGGGTTTCAGAACAAAAATTTTAGTATAGTAGTATTTCGCATATAAAAATTTCGCCCCCCCCCCTGCGTACGCCACTGCTTTATGATGTCGGAGATGATTCCAAATTATACACATTATTCAAGTGAATAAAATATGGAAAAGGTGGAGTTCTGTACATTTTAGCTGAACTAGTAGGCCTAGTTAAGATCTACAAAATTGAAAAAGTTTTTCGTTTCGAAAAGTAATGCTCGTTAGTCGGTGGAATGACAGTTATTGCCATATTACGCACTCTTTCACTTGCTAGATGTACATAAAGAGGACTGGGCCCGTTTTCGATTTCGATCAAATCATGCGGAATCGGAAGTGTTAAATGTTCTCGCTTCTAAAAATGTAAATGTAACGCTCAATTTACCATCACCGTTAATATCTCTTGTACTCAAATCAGTCAACCATATTACACTCGAGCTGCGCTGACGTACTTATTTCCAGGGCTGCAAACCTCCTAAAAATCGGGAGGGGTTCACTCCGGGGTTTGAACCCTTGAAACTTTTTGGGTTCGGGTTCACGGAGCGGGTTCAGATGCTCCCTGAACCTAGGTTCAGGTTCGAACCGGGGTTCAGGCTTGTTTTGTTTTCGCTGACTCAAAAAAAATGTGTGTTAACTGGAAAAACCTTTAACATTTCATACATATTTGGAAGTTCAGAGCCTTGATATTCGGAATAAAATATTGGCGCTCAGCAATGGTTATTTTAAGGGATATTTTACTTTAAAATCAAAGTAAATTTTGAACAATTTTTGAGAAAAAGGCTGGAAAGTTCGACCTAATTACACAGGTTTACAAGCTTTTGCAACAGAGAAGGTAGCAAACTTTCCATATGTATAGTTGGTCGCTAAATTCAAATCAAAAAACTTGCGACAAATGGAAAAAATAAAAAATAACCACATAGCATATTCCATATAGCATATTCCATATACAAATTTATTTAGGCACAATACTTCATTCAAATAAGACTACTATTGCAATAACATTCAGATTTTAAGTCAGTTCGAAAGTGGTTCTATTTATGTGAAATTCGACATAAAAATTGATTTTTGATTCAACAATTTTTATGATATGAGCAAAATAAAAACTTTGTGTTTGGGTTTTCTGTAACGTCATTCAATTCAACTAACATGAAAACCAATTTCGTTAGTTACTTAATGTGGTCACACGATCCACAAATGTAAACAAACCTCTCGTAACACTCGTTCAGACAAATCTCTCATATTCTTATTTTTAAAAGTGTTTTCTGAAACTTTTTTTATGTCATATTTTTCGTTCTATAAAACTTTCCGTTTATTACACAATTTTTCTAAATATCAGGAAAAAAAGGCGAGTTCTTAGTGTGCATTCAGATATATTGGAAAATGGCAAAGTTAACAATTAAAGCATCTAGAAAAATTTGTATAATTTTTGAACCGAACCCATTTTTGACAATTCTTTGCTCCGGTTCAGGTTCAGGTTCGAGCGGATAAAAATTAACCTGCTCCGGTTCGGGTTCTGTTCGGACTTCCCAAAAATCCTGGAGTCTCCGGCTCCGGAGCGGTTCGACTCCGAACCGGTTTGCAGCCCTGCTTATTTCAACAAAAAACCTTCTGTGTTATTCGACTTTTAACTTGAAAATCTTAATTGCCTTCAATCGATCCCCAGAATGGCAAAAAGACTCGACCGAATTCATTAAGCATTTCTTAGAAATCACAACTCTTATTAATTACGATTAATCGGATTCGGAAACGAGAACAGGGATAAAAGTGAACTTTCCTTAATTCTGTGATCAATTTAGATATTGTTAGTGAAATTTAATTTGCTTTTCAGTCTTCAATTGAATTATAAAGAATTTTTTTTGTTTGATGTGTCCAGTACTTGGCTGTGCAAACGAAAACGAAGAGTGATACCTAATAGTCAGCCTCTCTTTTCTGAGTGTTCCATTTTCGATCATTTGGATTGTGGCCGCGTGTGGCCCAGCGGTTAGTGTGCTGGACTGCTGGGCGGGAGGTCGTGGGTTCGATCCCGCCTCAGAACATGTAATAAAAAAAGTTTTTTTCTTTCTTTAAAAATTAGCTTTCACACATCCGGTCACCTTCACCAGCTTTTGGCGCCAGCTGTGAAATAATCTAGCCATGAAAAAGCAAATTCTCAAACTTTGCCGTTCGGATTCGGCGTTAAAATGTAGGTCCCTTTTTCTTGTGCGAAAAATTTAAAGCACACACGCCAAGAGATTGTGAGAAGCTTGGCTTGGCCCCTTTAAGGGGCTGTATAGCCAATTTTACCTTACCATTTTCGATCGTTTCGCTTGGAATTCTGGTTTTTCTCTTATGTATCTAGTGCCATTCTCGCTTGCTCCAGTGGTTTGTAAATAAAAAAACGAGAGCAATTTCATTCGGAATTGAGACCCAAAATCGAAAATTCGATAAAATATAGTGTTTTTAACCACTTTTAATTTTTGGTCCAGGTTGACCTTTTGGTGGAAATGCCCATATGCGAAATGATAAATATTGTTTTTAAGATTTTTCAATCTCGTTTTTATGAAATTGCAAGATTCTCGAAAAAGAGAATTTCAATCAAGATTTGATTTTTATACTCTGTACCAAAGATACATAAAGTATATTAAGTTTGTGCAAAAGTATGTATGTACCCTATAAAGTATATATATTCTTGATCAGCATAAACAGCCTAGTCGATATAGCCATGTCCCTCTGTCTGTTCGTCTGTCTCTCCGCCTGTCCGTCCGTATGGGACAAATGCTTCTTATTATTGCAGGCAGATCAAGTTTATTTTTAGTTTTTGTCACGCCCGCTCCCGCCCCCGAAAATTGGAAAAAACGTCATATCTCCCACAGTTTGTAGATAGATGACTCGTACACCCAAAAAAAAAGTTGTCATCAAAGTGACACGAATTACACATCAATTTGAAACTATTGAGTATCGAATTCTCTTTAATATTGATACTAACGTGTATCAGGTTGACACTTTATTGTTTTAATTTTTTAAGTATAAATTTGACAATAGGTCTTATTAATTTGATAATTCAACTATCAAACTTTTCGTATCATTTTGATACTAGCTTTTAATACTTTAATATTTTTTCTTATCTTTGTAGTATAAATTCAGTTCATTTATAAACTGCCATTAAAATTAAAACGAAACCTTTTATAAAAAAAATTTTTTTATTTCAAACTCTATTAAAATGTAATTTATTTACACTATTAATTTGCATTCGTCAAGTGTGGACACCCCTCTAAGTGGAAACATTTGTCTCTCACTGTATACCTCCACCCGAATGTTGCATAACCAGAAATCACCATATTGCAGTGGCGTACGCAAGATTTTTTCCCCCAAAACCCCCCCTGCGTACGCCACTGCCATATTGGTATGCCTCTTGCTCGAACCCGTACATCAGAGTTCCCCAGCCATAGACCCTGGGGCACGAACATACTCCCTGTGTGTTAGAGGGAGACACAGTCACATTTTCGCGCTCTCTTCTGGGGGAACCCAGCCGTACATGTAGCAGTTTACGCCTTTAGAGACCTTGAGTAAAAACGCGAAAAACGCCTGTTCTGCAGCTTTCTTGGTTTCGCACCTCTCGCATTGTACGTTGTCTTGCAAAGCGCTGAAACTGTCACAGCAGCATTGTGGCTTGTTGTGTGTCCTGTCTAAAGAGTTACATTTTTTACATTATTTACATATATTTTAAAAAAACGACATGAATACTCATCTGCTTATACTTACCTTGCAAATATGCGCCATTTGAAATCCATTTATTTATCTTCATCACGTCGTCTGGGAAAGGGTTCTCCATAGCCTTTACTTTTAACTATGTACACATTTGTTTACACAAAAAGTACAATTTCTAAAATCACTGAACGTGTATCAGAGTGATATTGATACAAATTTTTTGGGGTGTACCTGCTAGAGATAGTTAGTCATTAGCAATATGTATCGATTCGGTATCCATGCCGAAGAAATGATAAGGATCGGATGAGCGGTTCTCAAGTTATGAGCAAATAAATGAATATTATTTTGGCACCATTCTATTAACAGACAGTTGCTAAGGTGCACTGTTGCAACTGAATTTACTACATCAGATATTCCTTATTGATGCGTATATTCTGTGGAGAGATTTTCAACATTATGCAAAGAATCTTTAAAACTCATTTCATTCTTTACATTCATGAATGAATTTCCCAAACGACTCCACTGAGTATCATTCTATTGTTGTACTCCACTAAAGCAGAGGTCGCAATCGATGTCGATGCGCACGTTCCGCTACAGAAAAAAAAAAACAACAAACAAACAACTCATATGAGGCATGTACCATGGCAGGTCTCCGGGGACTTGGATCCCGTTGCAATTACGAGTATTTTTTTAACTGCTTATTGCGTTTTCGTTGTCGTCCAACACAACATCAGAGCAGAACAGACCACCCCCCCAATCCAACCCAGGAGCCCATTCCCGTCCGGATATGAGCGCCAGCCAGCCAGCAACAAGCAAGCGACGAACTGAATTTCATTCGATTTCAATGCGAAAAGGGATCTCAAAAGCTGTCCAATAAAAATTAACGATATACGCATACACAGTACGTAAAATGTTGTTCCAACGATTCAGAGCTGTTTTTCTGTGCTGGGAAATGGAGGAAAGTTTAATTTTGGTTTAAAACTGAGGCGCATTCCCGGGCGAACAAGCATATTTATTTTACTTAAATAGTTAAAAGTTGATTGGAAGAAACCAGCGAAGGAATCAAAAGCAGTGGAATCGTGAGAATTTAGTGTGAATGGTGTTCTGCTAGAGTCTTCCGTTAGTTAAGGTCCTTGGGTAAGACTCTCTATAACCTTCTCCTTTGAAGTAATCCTTGGATTCTACGTCAATTTTTTGGCCAGTTTTTAGGGGTGGTGTGATAGCTTGTCAAGGTAAATGTGAGCCTGCTTACAGATAATATCTCCAACCATGGGACCTCCAAGGTCTATTTCAATATCCCTGGTTCTCAGGTACCATTTCGCTTCCGTAATGTGCCTAAGGATTTTCGCCTGGACCACTCTAATCTTTGTCAGGTGAGACTTCGCAGCGATTCCGTAAATTTGTAGGCTGTATCTCCATACCGGAGCCAGAGTGGCCTTGTAAATTAGGACTTTATTCCGGAGTGACTGGAAGAATGTAGAGCTTCTCATGGATTTAGTTTGCACACCGCTTCTCACAAAATACAAAATGTTCTGATCCCGGCTTCAAATAACCCGGACTCAAATGGGAGCTGTTCCCTATTAATAAATATATATCAGTACAAATCAATTTTGTAATTTGGTGATTAAATTTCAATATAGCTATGTGCACAGAATAAAAATAAATATAAATAAATAAATATAATTTAAAAATTTTTAGTGTGTACTTCTCACAAAACACCAAATTACCATCCAACAGTTTTTGGTGGGTTTTTAGCTATACGTAGACGATCGTCTACTAGTCGATCATCATCCTGAACTCAAGGTAATACAGCCAATTGCATTCCTTTTTTCGTTGCTCATTAGTTCCCATGTAAAGGAGGTAGTCAACCGATTCACCACAATCAATTTACTGCTTTCACTGCCTGTTTTCACAAGCGTCACAAACAGTGTATAACATCAACAGTTATATATCAAACTCCGTGAGGAGCATTAATACTTGTATCCTGTTTCAATCCACCAAGAGAATTCGAAATATTTTGGGAAAATAATAAAAAAAACTACGGTTGTCACCTTTTTGGATGGGACGGATGACCTCGAGACCTCACAATCAAACATTGTGGAATTATCTTTCGATGATTCTATCTTTTCGAATGATTATAACTTGTTAAGAAAACGCCCTATCAGTTGTGCAACTTTTTAACCTTCCCTCTTACTCATTTTACATTGCAAAATAGTTCAAAATTATGTTAACAGCAAAATCAGCAATTAGGCAATAATGTTATTCTAAAACAAAGAGAGGATAATGGACTTATCCGATTTATGCTATTGCATTTCTTAAGTACCAATGGAGGACAACGCATCAGCAATAAACTGACATCTGCAAATATTTGTTTGCTCCCAAAGTCCCACGCCCTTAAGCCCTGCCGGGAGTGCACATATGTATGTGTCCGGATCTGAGTTTGTCTCTCCGTGTGTATTTCTGGCAAGTGCAAATATTTATGCGTATTTGATAGCACTAATGGGCCATTAAATGCGTACGCAAATACACCCACATTCCAGCGTGCGTGTGTGTGAGTGAGTGTGAGCGCGTGGGTGAGTGCGTGTGTATCTAACGAGTTGGTGTGGGTGCAAGGATGAAAATGTACCTAAGCGAATCTAAATGGCATCAGGGGCACCGAACATGCAAAATCATGTACTCGTAAATCTCTTTAATGCCAACGGCCTCCGGGAACGAGAGCAGGTGGGGACCCACCCACTCACACAGACACACACGCATGACATGGTGGATGCTTGTTTACCCCCAAGTGGTAGCGGTTGGGTGGTTCGTAATGGAACTCGATATATATATAGCCGGATGCGGGTGCCAGTGCGGCTGTGTGTGTGTGTGTAAGCTGGTCGTAAGGTGCTTTCGAATACGTATTACGTAACTAACGAAAATTAACGTTAATAGCCTTGAGTATCAAAATAATGGCAGAAGCTTCGCTGCCACCGCCACAGCCGCCTGTTGGTTGCGCTCACTGCAAGGCCGTTCTCCGAATTGGATGGGTCGGGGCTGGAACTTGGGTCTGGCTGTTCAACCGACAGCCATATAAATTTCAAAAACTCATTCCGGACTTAGGCAAAACGTGAAAATATTGTTACGACCTTTTCTCGGCAAAAGTTTCCTCTGTCCGTCCCCACCTCCCATTGAAATAAATTAGATTTTAGTCGCAAAATTACGATACTCGAGCATTTAATTGAGAAAAGTGATGCAGCGATTTTTAATGATGTTGTGTTTGGTGGTAAGAGGCGAGGAGCTAACATGTGTCACATTAAAAGATATGGGAAGTGATGCGAGTACTTGTACTGGAATATCGGTTTACCAACTTCAACTTAATACACGAATACAATGAACGATTACACTGTGACACATTTTTGAACACAGAAGAGTTGATCGCGTCTAGACAAAAAAATTTTTGGAAGGGTGTAATGGTAGTATAAAAACACTGCCGTTTTCTGTTTTATGTACTTTCAACTTTTCAGCTTCTGAGTAGTAATTATTTCCATTCCATTCCATTCCATATTTCATAAACTTTTTTGAATTTTGCTCTTCCATCTTGAGCAAGGTTGTACCTCTTGGCTCTTGGCCTGCAAAACATTTCTTTGTAGCAAATCTAGAAAATAACATCTTCATACTCAAAAAAGTTGCCCATAAAAACCAAGTTTTTACAAATTTGTTTCCAGTTTCCTTCACCTTAAAACCCGGTGCAAATTTGGTCAAGTAATACAGAACAAAGGTGTAGCTCAGACCATGATAAGCACGACGCTAGAACGAACCAACTTTATTCAATTACTTTTTTATAGTATACTAGCTGAACCCGCCACGACTTCGTCCGCGTGCAAGTTTTGAAAAAATCGTAGTAAGTAGAAAAAATTTTATAGCTCTTTAAACACTAAGATTGTATTTAATCTATGTATTTGTTAAGACGCAAATTCTTTTTAATATCATTGGCTTCATTTGCTTAATTTTTGGACAGTTTCGAGTTTACGGTTGATTAAAATAAATCAATCTGGCCATCAATATAACGCTGGCTCTATGTCTCGCTACGTTTGCACATAACTTCAAAATCTGTCCCGTCCCGTCATCAGGGACACAACCAAATTTTCTAGTTGCGCGGAAATTCCAGAATAAACATTTTTCCCTTCCTGTCTTGTGAATGCTGAACAGACTATAGTATATTCATCTTCCTAAGGACTATGTAAGGAATTTAATGTCAAGGGACATCTTATTATGCGGCAACCAGAACAGGGAAACTTAACTTCACAATTTATGTAAATCAACACAGTTTGAGAGTATGTTACTTTTTGAACATGTGTACCTATATGTCTTTATTATGCGGCAACCAGAACAGGGAAACTTCATTTCTTAAAAGTAGAAAAAACGAGAAGGCCAAGCTAACTTCGTCTTTGCCGAAGTTTTTATACAAAACAAACAATTTTTCTAAATAAAAATTTTCGACGGATGGTTCCTATGACAGCTATAAGATATAGTCATCCGATTTTGACCAAAACTTTTAAATCTTTGTGAAAGCGCATAATATTTATAATCGCCGAAGTGAGACACCTTAACATTAAAAACACAAAGTTTTTATCATTAAAACCCACTTTTCGACCGATAGTTTCTATGGCAGCTATAAGATATAGTCATCCGATTTTGACCAAAACTTCCAAATCTATGTGAAAGGGTATAATATTAATAATCGCTGAAGCGGGAGGCGTTAACGTTAAAAACCACAAAGTTTTTCTCACAAAGACCCACTTTTCGACCGATAGTTCCTATGGCAGCTATAAGATATAGTCATCCGATCCGGTCGGTACCGACATATTAGCAGTGTGCAGTAAAAGAAGACTCTGTGCAAAGTTTCAGCTCGATAGCTTTAAAACTGAGAGACTAGTTTGCGTAGAAACAGACAGACGGACAGACAGACGGACGGACAAATCTCAATCGACTCAGCTCGTCACCCTGATCAAGAATATATATAGTTTATAGGGTCGGAAATGAATATTTCTATGCGTTGCAAACTTCTGGGCAAAATTATAATACCCTTTGCAAGGGTATAATAAGAAGCAAATTTAACTTTTCTTTTTTAAAAGCGGAAACAATATATTTATTTTTAATAAAGGTCACAATTCCCGCTGCCCTCTGATTTTTGATCTGCAAAGGCTAAATTGAAAAATAAGCTGTTTTGGCAACACTGTTTATTGTTTTTGATGTGTGCCATCACTATTCTGATAATATCGTTGAGATCACGTACCACCACCAATAACAAATGAGGACAACAGTTCACAGCAATGATAAATTTTTGGCTTTTAGCTTTGTGAAACTTTAACTACTTTTTTGTAAAATACGGACAACATATTGGTAAAGCTATCGATGTGTTTTCTATGTGCCATAAGATTCAATTCAATCGGATGAGGCTGTTCGCTATTTGATTTTTTGTTTGTTTTTTGGGAAAAAAAACACACTCACACACGCACACAGCACGCTCTCACTCTCTCTCTCTCTCGCGCGCTCTCAGCAAATCAACTCATTCCACAACATTGCCTGAGCGCAACAACCGTTATGTTCAAACAAACATTTAATTGGACTTTTCACACACTGCAGAGAAAATTTTCCAAATTTTCTTTCTTAGTGCGCGCCTGCATAACTAAACGAAGGTCTATGCCAAATATCAGACCTATAGGATAAGCCGTTTAGGCTGTGGGTTGATAATATGTCAGTCGGGCGTGAAGATTTATATATATAGTGAGGTTTGGGGGTTAAACCCCTCCCTGGCCGAAATGGAATATATTTTTATGTGCAAAATACTGTACTAAGAAAGAAGCATCTAAATACAAATTAGTAAATTTCACCCAAATTGACAACAATTTTGAAAAAAATGAATTAATTTTGTCAAATGTCAAAAAAAAAAAAGGAAATTCAAGCCCGACTATAACTACTCTGTACCCGGATAGCTGAATGCGTCGCTGCCACTGTGTTCAACCCTAAGTTTTTTCCTCTCTCTCTCTCTCTCTCTCTTTGATGACTTTGCGTTGTGGGCGTCTATATTACACTTTTTTCTCATAACTTGAGAACCGCTCATCCGATCTTTATCATTTCTTCGGCAAAAGATAGATATTTATAATGACTAACTTCTCTAGAGGTACGAATCATCTATCTGCAAAACTGTAGATATGACGTTTTTTCGATATTGCGGGGCGGGAGAGCGTCAAATTGAAAATAAACTTGATCTCCTGGTATTGTCAAACCTCTATCTCTTACCATCTCTGAGATCTGTTTGTTCATACGACGGACGACGGACGACGACGAACGGATCTATATCGACTCGGCTGTTGATGCTGAACAAGAATATATATTTTATGGGTCGGATGATTCCTTCTCCCTGTTCATACTTTTGCACAAACTTAATATACTCTATGTACCTTCGGTACAGAGTATAAAAAATAAGAATACATTACAAATTTTTAAGCAATTTAACCACAGAGCTTAAAAGCAATAGCAAAATACAACATTTTTATACTCTGTACCGAAGGTACATAGAGTATAATAAGTTTGTGCAAAAGTATGTAACAGGGAGAAGGAATCATTTCCGACCCTATAAAGTATATATATTCTTGATCAGCATCAACAGCCGAGTCGATATAGCCATGTCCGTCTGTCCGTCCGTCTGTCCGTCTGTCCGTCCGTATGAACAAACAGATCTCAGAGATGGTAAGAGATAGAGGTTTGGCATGTATGGGACAAATGCTTCTTATACTTGCAGGCAGATCAAGTTTATTTTCAATTTTTGCCACACCCCCTTCCGCCCCCGCAAATTTAAAAAAACGTCATATCTTCGACAGTTTTGTAGATAGAGGGTTTGTACCTTCTAGAGATAGTTAGTAATTAGCAATATGTATAAATTTGCTGAAGAAATGATAAAGATCGGATGAGCGATTCTCAAGTTATGAGCAAATAAGTGAATCACCCCCTCCACCCCCCTCCCACCCATGCACAACCAACGCTGCACATTCTTAGAAAAAGAGAGAGAGAGAGAGGAGGGAGAGAGAGAGAGAGAAGAGAGAGAGAGAGAAAAACTTAGTGATGAGCGCAGCAGCAGCATTGCATACAGCTCGTACTTTAGGTACAGAGTATGTTATAGTCGGGCTTGACCGACTTTCTCACTTGTTTTGATTTGAAATTATGTTATACTTGAAGGTAAAATTTAAAAATTTGCTCCACACATCCCGCAAAGTTTTTCAATGAATATTAATTGAGGGCTCTGCGAAATAAGGCCCTAAAAAAAATAAAATAAAATGAAATAAAATAAAAACAAAAACCACCCTGTTTGATAAAATTTGGGGCGTTATTTTCTTTTTTGGGGCATTATCTTCCTAAATAAAATTTCAAAATGAAATAAGTCCTCAAAAGAAGAAATAAATAAGACCGCAAAACAAATTTTTGGGGCCTTATTTCATTTTTATAAGGAAATTAGACGCCAATTTTTAATATGATTTTTTGGGTTCTCATATAATTTTTCTTATATTATCTAAATACAAAAATCGCATGATTTTTTGTATAAAATTTTCATTATTTGATTGAAAAAATTGATTCAATTTAAGGGCCGCTTGCTAAAATATGAGACAAAATAATCGCGAGATTTTTGTATTATAAACTCCTTACCACGCGCGTCTTAAAAAAATTTGCCTGCGCCGCTCTTTCTTCCTTCCAATTTTACTTCTAAAGCAGGGACTAAACCCGAAATTAGTTTCAGTTGGAGTCAAGGCATTTATATTGGCCTAAATCTTTTTACTTGTGCAGCAATCAGACAAGCATCCCATTCCCGTTTTCCACAAAATATAACTATAACCGTAATCGAAATCGGACGAGTTAGACACCGCAATCGATTTTTTGTTTACGTGGTTAGTCTGGTTTACGGAAACCGCTTGAGATATGTGGATTTTAATAAATTTTCGAAATTTAAAATTCGAAATTTGTCCATATTCGACGGACCCATCTGGCAACGCCATAACTTTTAACAGAGATGTCAGATCGCTTAATGACATACCGCGTTTGAAGCGTCAGTCCAAGCAGATTTTTACCATGGAACAATACACGCCACGCGAGCGCTCTGAAATAGTTGAAATTTACATTCAACAGAACAAGTCAATTGGAAAACTCAACGTGCTTTTAAAAATTAAAAATTAAGCCCATTTCACATTGAAGGGACCGTAAAAAGAAAATTGCCGAATTACGCCACGAAAATCTTGAGGAGATTCAGAAGTGCCCTTCAGACGAAAAAGTCACAGTTTGGTGCGGCGCTAGTGCGAAAACGGTCATTGGGCCGTTTTTCTTCCAAATGAAAATGGCCATGCTGTTACCATCAACCAGGAGCGTTATCGCGACATGATGACCAATTTTGTGATGCCAATTATTCGTCGAAAGCGTATGAGGCAGTTCTGGTTTCAACAAGACGGCGCTCCACCGCACACAAGTCGCATAACAACGATTTTCTGAAGAAATTGTTTCCGGGCCGTTTGATGTCGAAAAGTGGTGATTTGGACTGGCCACCGCGTTCGCCCGATTTGACGCCGCCTGACTTCTTCTTGTGGGGATATTTGAAGTCAAAGGTTTACGTTAACAAGCCAAGGACCGTAGAAGAGCTCAAGGACAACATTCGTGAAGAAATAGCCGCTATTCCGGCCGAAATGTTGGCGAAATCGATGGAAAATGCTGCAAAAAGGGCACAATACGCCATCAACGCCAGAGGCGGCCATTTGAGAGATATCATATTCAAAAATTGATGTAAACAAATCTGCTTGGAACAAATTAAATGATTAAGATTGCCAACCGCCAAATTTTTATTTTTTTCTTTGATTTTAAAAAAAAAACATGGGTCCGTCGAATATGGGCAACCCTGTATTGCTCGATTTTGGAGCCATAATTCGCTCTAAGCCTTTCCATGTTTTTTGTGTAGAATTGAGTTTTTGAAAGAAAATCGCACTGGACTTTTGTTAATTCTTGTTGGTCCACCTCAGAAACACTGAAACAATCTAAAGATTCAACCTATTTGCTCTATCACTGTGTCTGCCCCTCGTTTTGAAAATTTTGTAGAATGCCTTTGACCATTTGTGCTAAAATTTTAGAGTTTCGTTTAGCTTGATGATAAAAATGAACACGCAGTTAGTTTATATATTTTGGAATTCATGTTGAACAAAAAATTGTTTGAAAATTATGCAGGAAATGAAGTGCAGTTGAATTCTATAGGTAACTCCAAAATTGTAATACTATACAAAACATAATGAAAGTAGAGCCTTTGTTTTCGCCTTTGAAAACTATAACTATACCAAGATTTATGAAAATCAGACAACTATATAGTATAGCTGCCATAAAAAAGATAGGTTTGAAAAAAAGTCTTGGTATGAAAAACATTTTTGTTTTCAATGCTTTCGCTCCCAAACTTATTACTGATCAATATTCTGCCAAGTTTGATTCAAATCGGATGACTATAGCACATAGCTCTATTTGAAACGATAGCTTGAATAAGTAGTTCTAGTGAGAAAAACCTAGTGAGAAAAACCTTTTTTCAATGGTAGCGTCTTTATACTCTCCAGTTATGAATATTATGTGTTTCCACACAATGTTGGAGATTTTGATCAAAATCGGAAAAATTATGGTAAAGCTGTCATATTACAAACAGGCAGGCATATATCATGCTCCATGAGTATATAAACTTCAGTTCAGCCGAAGTTAGCTTTCCTCTATTTTTATACTCTGTACCGAAGGTACATAGAGTATATTAAGTTTGTGCAAAAGAATGTAACAAGGAGTCGGGAATCGTTTCCGACCATATAAAGTATATATATTCTTGATCAGCATCAACAGCCGAGTTGATATAGCCATGTCCGTCTGTCCGTCTGTCCGTCCGTCTGTCTGTCCGTATGAACAATCAGATCTCAGAGATGGTAAGAGATAGAGGTTTAACATGTATGGGACAAATGCTTTTTATACTTGCAGGCAGATCAAGTTTATTTTCAATTTTTGGCACGCCCCCTCCTACCCCTGTAATTTGGAAAAAACGTCATATCTGCCACAGTTTTGCAGATAGAGGATTCGTACCTTCTAGAGATAGTTAGCAATATGTGACGATTTTCCGAAGAAATGATAAAGATCGGATGAGCGGTTCTTAAGTTATGAGCAAATAAGTGATTCACCCCCGCCACGCCCCTCCCACCCATTCACAACCAACTCCGCAGAGAGAGAGAGATAGATAGAGAGAGAGAGGGAGCATTCAGCTGCTACTCTAGGTACAGTGTATGAAATATATTTAGGAGATATTCATTTTCTTCCCCTAGATAAGCTATTTCGCCCACTGTACAATGCAGGCTTTGTCTTCATTTTTTTCAAGATTGCAGGTCGATTACATGAATTCAGAAGGTTATTTATACTTATTGAATGAAGATCTATTAGACTTTTTGGAGCAAAAACTGGACCCGGAAACCATCGTTTAGCAAGATAATGCTGCCATACACGTGTCAAGAAACAGTCATGAGTGGTTTAGTCAAAAGAAAATCAAACTTTGCTGCATGAATCCCATTGAGACGTGTGCGACAACCTTGCACGTCGTGTTTATGCTGGCGGACGAGAGATCAACTCGACTGTGGAGCTTCGAAAAGCTGTTATCAAGGAGAGGGTTCAAATACCGAACTTTCCATAAGAGGAAACCATAAGAGGTGAAAGTAACTTTTCATGAGTAATTGGGACTCAGTGGGTGAATCTAAAGTCAAAAAACTTGTACCTATGACAGTTTCGCTAGGTAAGACTGTAACTAGTCGAACAACAGCGATAGAGCACGATTTAAATAACATGTATAAATTCAGTTCCCATACACCAAATGTACTAATATGTTGTTAAAGATGTAAGTTTTCTTATTTAAATTTATTATTTATTGAATACTACTAATTAAAGAGTTCTACAAATTGAGACCTTTTGTGAGTATCCAGAGAATTTTTAACTAATTCCTGCTGATTACGAGGTGGTATGTCAAAGCCATATCTTAGTTTCCGTTTAATAGATATTAGCGAAAAACTAAATTTCCGACATCTTGAGGTTCTAGAAATTTTGTAGGCCACACTAAGCATTAATTGCTGATTTTATGAAGCTTATAGGATAGTACACATATCAATGCAACTGAGAAAAATCAAACACGCCATATAAGTGTTGCCAATGGTATCGAAATTGGCCTTCAAAGTCAAATTTTACTTGATTTATAGCAATTTTATCAACCTAATCCATTTGCTACAAGTCATTCTATTTGTCGGACATTTAGTGACGCCATATCATCATATAGTTCAACATATGCACTAATTATGGTAATTTTTTGGCAATTTTGTCAGGACCGCATGCAAAGTTACAGCCTGTTATATGTGAAAATAAAATTTAAATTTATAGGAGGAGAATTAGATTCCCACCCGAAATGTTTATAGGACTTTTAGAAAGGCAACATGATATAGCATTAGCTTAACAAAATATTTATTGAAATGTAAAATAACAACATTCATGGAATGCTACGTTAACATTTCCGATTAATTTTTGAAACAATAACTGTACTCTTCGATAGTCTTCTTCGTGTTAATCACAACTGTTTAACGGTCTCCGCCGCTGCTATTAATGCCCGCCAGTCGTTTCTGTTTCGTGCTAGCTGGCACCAAAGCAGGATTGGCTATGTCTTCCCGCACCTGGTTTTTCCATCTCAGTTTTGGTCTCCCAAACTCTTTCGCCTTCCGTTTGTACACTTGTTTTACTGGAGCTTGTTCATGCTTACTGGTAGCATGTCCTTTCCAGCGCAGGCGCTGGTGCTTTATGCGCCGATGTATGTTTTATAGCTGCCTCATCCGCTGCTGTTAATGTCCACATTTCTGAGCTATATTGTAGGTCTGGGATGATAAGCGACTTTTATAATGCAATTTTTGTTTTCGAGAGACTGTTCTGCTCTTCAAGCCCGTAGAAACTTAAGTTGGCAACAGTTATTAACAGTATTAAAAGTAACAGTTAACAGTATTTCTGCGTAGTTATGTAAGAATATCTCTCGAGGACATTCACTAACTGGAATTCAGAACATTCCCTGTTGATGCTGTCAACATTCTAGGTCCATATTCTCAAATCGTGGTTCCTTAATCGTTTGCGGGGCAGTGTTGCTCCGGTGGTGGACTTCTTTTTACGGACCGACGAAGCAATTATTGCACTATGGGCGATTAGCCAAATTTTGTGGCATAAACTCTAAAAATAAAGCTAGCCTGAATTCTACCTTAAAATTTTGTGTAAATGTGTCTTATATTAAACTAGAATTTAACCAAAAAAAATGTCGTCAATTGGGCCACGCCCTAACTTCCCGCCCTTACAACTACCTGAAATGGTATGGACAAAACGTCACATTTTTATAAAAATCGAACTTTTTGATGTGCAATTTGGCACATTTGACAATTCGGAACATTGGTACTTATGTGTATTACCCACGCCCCCTGCCACTTGCCCCTTTCCAACCGCAAATTAGTCTGTAAGGCAAGTTCGGAGGCCAATTTTCTTTTCAATCGTAGCCCTCCCTCAGTATAGCTTAGTTTTTGTCGTCCCATATTGGAGGGTGATGATCTTGCTGTATTTTCATGATCAATTTCCACTTCCAAATTTTTAAAAAGCCATTCTGAGTGCATGGTTTTATATCTTGACAGATATCTTTTAATTTGGCTTTAACTTGATCTATATTTTTTATGCTTAAATCGATTTTGTTGATCTCTGCTTTAATGTATTCAGTTATGCCATCTGCATTTCGATTGTTGCTGTTCCAAATACACTAGTTTACAGCCAAAAAGACCCATTTCTACTGAAATTTTTTTAGTGTAGTTTGGAATGGTGATCTCAAAAATCGATTTCAAAAATTTTTTCATGGCTCCGTTTTAGATTTTTTTTCATTTTTTTTTTGTAGGTGCTCTTACGATTTAAGCCATATCTCACTTCTTAATTGTCAGATAGAGTCAAGCAAGATATAAATCGAAAGGCAATTGAACTGCCAGTAATCGCGTAAAACATTGTTTTTAAATCGGGTTAGTAGTTTGAATACAATAACCAAAAATATTTCAAAAAAATCGATTTTTTGCTCGAAAATGCGAGAAATTTCATTTTTGAACGCCTGGAAAAAATATAAAAAAATCCAACAAAACTATTTTTAGTTTTTCTACTAATGAATCGCACTTCTACGAAGAAAACCAGATAAGGATTATCAAAATCTATGAACAAACACAGGAGCTGTGAGCAATTTAGTGTAAAAAAAATGTGGTATTTTCGTGATTATTCAAAAATAAATTTCCGTTTGCATCGACTTTTGTTCGGTTCTTGATTATAATTTTTGTTCTGGCTTTTCGCTAACTTCATAAAGTGACCAAAAGACGAAGAAAAATACAAGTTTATTTATTGTGAACACACAAAATACTCAAATTTGACTGTTAGTTCCTCTACTCAATTTGATCCATCTACGGTACGTGTGACACGATTTTCCTCACCAATACCTTATTGTCTTTGTAAAAGTGCGATTCTTAAGTATAAAAAATAAAAATAATTTTTTGAAATTAAAAATGAAATTTCTTGCATTTTTGAGCAAAAATTAAATTTTTTGAAATATATTTGGTCGTTAAATCAAAACTACTAAACCGATTTTAAAACAATGTTTAACGCGATCATTGGCAGCTGAATTACCTTTCCATTCATATCTGGCTTGACTCTATCTGACAATTATGAAGTCAGATATGGCTTAAAATGTAAGAGCACCTACCGAAAAAGTGAAAAAAATTCATATTTCAAAAACGGAGCCATAAAAAAATTTTTTGAAATTGATTTTTGAAATCACCATTCCAAACTACACTACAAAAATATTTCAGTTGAAATGGGTCATTTATTTTTTTATTTTTGTAAACTAGTGATATCAATCAGAGTTTCTTGCGAAAACTCATATGTCACTAAAAATGCATATTATTCGATAAAGGGCAAAAATGAGCAAAAAAGATTAATAACACTTTATACCAGGGGCTTTAACAAATAACTTGCCATTTTTAGTTGCATGCGCCTACATGCGCCGCAAAAGTTTTACTCCACAGAACACAATTACATTTGTTATTTTTCTGCAAAAAACACAATGAACAAAACAACAGACAACAACAATAAAACACACAAATTCGTTTCTTATCACAGCAGATATCAATTTTACATACCGTGAGCTTCGTTTTCCATATTAAACTTGAATTTTTTGTTGAAGCTTTGTCTATTTATTTACTTTGCAAATACAATGAACTTTTTACGTCAATTTTCACAAGCACGTGCTTTGATAAATCAGCTGACTTCGGAGAGCTGCCACAAGAGAAGAGGTGCCACCCGGCCGAAAAAAAAATATTTTTTAATCTAATTGAAGTATTCACTTTCAATAATTAGAGTCACTTTTTGAAATTAATACCATCGATTTTTTGACTTTATGCCAGAAAAATCGTCATTTCGCCCAAAGTGCATGCTGCTTATGTTTCAGCAGAAAAAAACAAGAAATGGAGAAGCAGCCTTTTAGCTGAAAAAATTAATGAGCATAGTTAAAATGACAGGCTTAAGAAAAGCACTTGTAAAGCGTGATGTATTGCAAATTAGTGTTGATAAGGAATTGGCATTTTTAATTGAAAACAAATTAACAAAGCATCAATATATTAATATCAAAGATCAATCCAAGCAACATGGAAATGACATTCATGGCAGAGACATTTAAATTATATGTAAAGACTTATTAGTGGTATCCAATGGCTCCAACTGTGCATAAAGTGTTGGTGCATGGCCACCAAATTATGGATAGTTGCGTACTTCCATTAGGAGTTCTTGGAGAAAATGCCTCCAAAGCGGGAATAAATATTATAAATACGACAGACTTTCTCATGCGAGAAAACGTCGTCGGCTACTTAATATGACAGACATGTTTAACAGAGCAATGGATTCTTCCGATCGAAAAAAAACAATGGATTCTTTCGATCCATTGCTCTCCACAGTAAATTTAAACCAACGAAAAAGGTTAAACAAAAAAAAAGAAACTGCCAAAAGAAGTCATCGATCTTTTGGAATCTCCTGATGCTGACTTACGATTAGATACGAGTTGTAGCAATAATGACGAGTCAGATAAAATAATAATCGACATTTATGGTCTGGATACCATTGAGCTACCCGAAGAAGATGCAATTGATGACTAAAATATGAAGGTATTGCGTAATAAAAAAATAAATATTAACATAGAAAACGTCTATTATTACATAAAAAATATTCTCGTATATTTACAGAAATCCAGATGATACCACATAATTTGAGACTTATTATACCGCCTATACATACATTTAATTGCTAATTATTTACATTAAGAAATTTTTTTATTTAGTAATATTAGCTGTACATCAACTTTATGAACTAGGTGTATAATTAGTTATCTGTATGTATATAAGAGGCGTGGAAGAAGGCGTGGTCCGATCAAAAAAAAAAATGCGAAATTTTTGGATAATTATTAGTATTACAAAGTTTGAAGACTCTAGCTTTACATTTACAATTAATGCGAAAATTTTGGACTTTTCCCTGATTTTACCAAGAAGTCGGAAATTTAGTTTTTCGCGAATATTTTGGAAACGGAAACTAAGATATGGCTTTGACATACCAACTCGTAATCAGCAAAAGTAGGCTCACAGGAATTAGTTGAAAATGCTCAGTATACTATTCGCTGTGGAACAGCGTTATTATTTTAAAATATTATTATTTAGTATACTTGATTCCCACTCATGGAAGGCGGAGAAGCGGGTATCCAGGTGTAAGAGCACCTGTCAGGCCTGGTAGACTTATGGCAGGCTTTACATAACCTGGCTTTAGACTCGGGGTGATTGACAATTTTGTGTTGACCAAAAACACGAGGAAGTGGGCAAACTGTGAAAGAATTGTTTGGTTCGGTTTCTTCATGTGCCAAGTTTTCCATGACATCCAGGGTCAGCAATAAATTTTTGGCCAACTCCACTCGTAATCTTAGCTGTGTGAGTTTAGGCCGATTTATGGTCTTATTTATAAGGCTATTCAGTTTCCACGCATTCACTATTATAGATTCTAGGACAGCTAACCAAAGAGGCCACCACCTCTTCTTCTACACTATTGCAATATCAACGCAATATCAAATTTTGTTTCCTTCAGGCAATTCTCTTGCAGTCCCCAATTTTGGAGCAACCCAATTGGTAAGCACAGTTCCTGAGGCGCATTTACGCCTTTCAACCAATAAACACATCAAGTAGTGCGATGTAAAAAAGTTATGAACATATAGTTGATGCGGGCCTGGAAACCAATATTTTTATCGTAGGTATCGGCAGCACGATCATTGGATATTGGAAAGACGAATCCGGTGGAAGCCGCCAAGCACCAGCACTTATATGCAAATTAAATAGAATTGGTATTCATGCACATTTTGCAGATCCGACGAATGTACATCGAAAACACCAAAAACCATTAATTTGTTGTTTATTTTTTCAAAGAGTGTGCGGGCTTTTGCATATTTGTTGCTGCGATTGACTCTTTCATTATCCTTGAAGTGTGGCTTTTTCTTTATTTTTCTGAACATTTCCCGAGACATGGTTTGACTTCCAATTTTAATATCATGCGTTGAATTAGTGAACCAATAATTTTCTCTTTGTGGCATTTTGTGGTAATTTATCGCATTAAAAATGGGTAAAAGCAGGGTTCGAAAATAACACTCAGTGTGTATATCACTTCGTTTTAACAACGAAAAAATCATTTCCATAAATATTTATGAAAGGGCGGACGGTCATTCCATAAAACTAAACTCTCGAAATATTGTGGACCTTATTTAAAAAAACCTGCAGAAAAAGTGTGCTCTGCCATTGCAGAAAATATAGCTAATCAAATGGTGTGCTTGAAAATGCGAAATATTTGGAGCATTATGTTTATTTATCTATAATACATTAATAGTTTTAGTCCAGCAGCAGCGCCAGCAGTGCGCAGTAAGTTTGATTTTTTTTATTTTTATACAAAAATCTAAAGTGCAGACATTTTGTTATTGAACGGAAAAACATTTGGGCGGAAATCAAAGACGAAAATTGGTGAATTTTCCAATGAAAAATGCTACATTTACCAACTTTTTTTTGTGTAGTTGATCTCTGTTCACGAGCATATTCAAAAACGGAATGCATAGAAATCGAGATGGATGATCTTAGCACTTCACGCAACAACCGATTTAATCAGGCCTGTTCCCCTTTACGAATTCGATTGATGGGAATTGGTAAGAGTTGTGATTACTCAGAAATGATTAAACACTTCGGCCCAGTTTTTTTGTCATCAGGGTCTAATGGCGGTAACTGGGGTTTTGAAGTTAAAAGCCGAAGAACACAGTCGGTTTTTGGAAGCGAATACATTTACCAAATCCGATTCCGCATGATGTGATCGGAATCGATACGGAGGCCTGAATATCTGAAAGGAAATTAAAATTTGCCAGGCATGGGCGAGTCTAAGTCAATAGCAACAAAATAAGATAGCAATCAATCATGTTGATTCAAAGTTAAATAACTTACATAATTAATGAATATCACAGATACACGATTTTATATATTTTATGTGCTTCCGATATCATTGTATCAAAAGTGATATACATTTTTATGAACATTGTTTTACACGATATTTATTCAAAAATAACAGTGTTTGCGTTCAGTGTTTAATGATATATATTTGAGTGATATTTACGAACCCTGGGGAAAAAGGGGATAATGAAGTTGTGCAAATGTAAGTAAAAGCCAGAAGGAAGCACCTCCGACCCCATAAAGTTTATATATTCTTGATCAGCATCAACAGCCGAGTCGATTTACCATGTCCGTCTGCTCGTCTGTCTGTCTGTATAAACGCGTCGATCTCAGAGACTATAATAGATAAAGCCACAAATTGTTTTCGTGTATGTAGGTGTATACCGTACCCTGATCAAATTTGCTTCAGACTTGGCAAATTCCTCTTCCTTCTAATTTTAACCACGAAAAACTGTCTGAGCCACAGTTTTTAATTTTGAACCTATTGACTTAATACGCATTAAGTTAGGCCAAATATCTGTCTTAGGCCTTAGAAAAAACATTACTTGGTACAGGGTAATTTGCAGTCGGGGCAGTCGACTGCAACACTTTTACTTGTTATTTAGCTACTTTTGTATGAAAAATGAGGAAAAAATGCTTTTACTTTAAAAAATATATTGGATATTGTTTATTTACCTTAAAACGAAAATTAAACAAATATTATTCAACATTTATTAAACATATTTTTCTGGCTTCAATTAAGTTTCGAAGTGTATCTAATTGTTCTGAGCTGCAATTGCAATATCTACATTCCGACAATTTCAACGAATTTTTTGTGACTTTACCTCAATATGCGTTTCTTTCTTAGCATGTCTCATTTCACTGACAAATTCCGAAGTCGCGAATTTTTGTTAGTACTTGTTTCGTAATTAAAAGTTATGTTCTACTCTGTAAATTCATTGGCAATGTGGCATATTTATGAATTTATGTCTTGTGTGTGTGCTGAAAGTTGCATTAAGGCCACAGCAACTGGATGGCCCACAAAGCGAGCGGGGGAACAAGTGCCAGAGCAACGTCTACAGATGACTTCATGCTTGTGCAAATGGATATAAATATTAATTTGCATCTTGTCAAATGATTTAGAGGAACATAAAGTCCAATTAATGAGCCACTGCTGCAACTTGCCTGGGTGGTTTGTTCAGATAAACGACATGGCATTGGAGAGGAAGTATGCTGATTCCCACTGGTCATTATTTCAATTGCAGACTATTTGTTCTGTAACAAATGCGTCTGGTCACCTGTATCGCTTTCTTCCCACGAGCAGCGCATGCAAATCGAACCTGGCCCAGGCCCAGGGTTGACATTTTGTGGTCGCAGCTGAGCGGCAAATATACGAGGCACCATAAAAATAGTTTATGACTTTTAATTACGGACGCAGCATGAGGCCGCCAAGTCCAAGTCCGAGTGAGTCGTCCATCGCGGCGAGCAGCTTCTGAGCAGCAGCTCAGGCCAATGGCAGAAGAGCCTAAAGGACCTTGCGAGCAGCAGTTGGTCTACTCCACCTTTTGTTTCCTTTTTCAAAGGTTATTTATCGGTTTTTTAAGCCTCCATTTTGCTGTGTGTAATTTCTTTGAATTATATCTCAATTCATTCCCACCAATAAATTTGATAAATTTCTCATTTTTGTTTTTTGTTTACCTGCACCGCTGGGTGTGTTCTCCGAACCGAACGGGCATAAATTACTGCAGAAGTCCGCCATGTGCTCGCGGCAGCAGCGGGATCCAGGGGCTGATTAAAATGTTCTGTTCGGGTCGGGTTTCTTGATCGTTAATTACAAAATGTCCCTCGATTGCTTATGCACTTCTCGTGAGGCTGTCCGATAAATGAAATTTAAATGTATAATTCCTGCAGCTTGAAAAGGGAAATTAATTATGCGAGTGGAATGAATAAACAAAAATTGAAATTTATTTATAATGAGATGCGCTGGCTAATTGAGATGATATTAAAGATTCCAATCTGATTGACACTTGCTGAACTGCAAAAGGGGGGATCTGACAATGAGCTATCACTGGCCCTCACTTAATACAACCTCACATCTGATGTACTCCAAAATACACTCAATTTGTGCGAGTTGACTTCATTTCGCCTTAAGACATTGCCATTGCCCATAAAGAGAAAGCAAAAAAATAGCAAAAAAAAAAGAAGAGCTCAAGGAAAATCGCCGAGACGTTGTACCACTTAGAAGCGCATGTGCATAACCGCCCATTTGTGTGGCCAAAGTTTTGCCCTTCTCGAAAAGGATGGCAACATGGATGCCCAACGAAGGTGAAACTGAAACCCACTCACTGTCGCTGCCGCAGTCGTCGTATTGATTTTAGTGGCGCATTTACGCGCGATTATCGTTTAGTCGGCGATGCCCGAAGTATTACGAGAATTGTTATGGCCACCGAAATAGCGCCAACGATGCTTCCAGCAATTGACATCGCCGTCATCCTCTTCGGCTTGTGGCTACCCAGAGCTTAGAGCCAGACAACAGCTGCCATTGGAGGGAGCATTGGCTGAGTCTGTGCTCGAGTGCACAGTCTCAGGATGGTGGGAGGAACTAGAGACTTGGTGGCCAAAGATGTTGCTTTTGGAGATGTTGCATTTGCTCCCAGTGCATTGCCGACGGAAAATAAGCATTGCGCACTTTTTGAAAATTCTTATGAGAATGCAGAAGCGATTGACAGAAAATTTCTGGATTGTTTTCGAACATCATCATTCAGCTGCTTTTAAATGCAAAGAAAATTAACGCTGCAGCTACTGATTTATCTGATTTTGGTTATACTTGTAGTGTTGGGGACATTCAGCTAGAGATTGAAATTAATATAAATAGAACTTTTTTAGGCAGGCTCTAGGTCATTAAGTTATGGATATTATCCACAACTTTTCCAAAACAAGACACGCACATCACTACAAAGGAGGCTGGTTGACAGTGTAACGCTATTTCATGAATACCAATTCAATCATCAGCTATCTGCGCCTGTCCTTAGTGTGTTGGCAAAGGTTGCCTCATGACAGAATTGCTATGAATGCTTGGGAATCCCAAAGGCAAGCTCATAGCTAAAGCCGACATCAGCAGCAAATGCCAAAAACACTGAGGCTTTGAGTGTTGTGTGCATCCCGAATCGGCCCTTCTGATGTTAGTGGGTTAAATTCTTTCCCCGCATTTAACTAACCCAGGCGCCAATTGTTTGAATTGCCCAAAGCAATCAAACGGGGGTGTTGTTTTTTAATGAAACTATTTTAGGTTTAGTTTCTAACAACTGCGTCGTGCCCACGCATTTTATCACAAAGTATCCATAACTTAATGACCTAGAGCCTGCCTAAAAAAGTTCTACGATTTTCAATCAAAAAGGTCACTAAAACAATCACTTAGTAATATAAATATTTTCTAGGAGCTAAAATAATTCAAATAATAATTATGTCGCCAAGCAACTCACATTCTCTTCGAATCTTGTGGTTCCTTTAAATTTTGCATTATAGAGGAGGAACTGCCCTTTACGTACAGCCCGGAAATAAACATTTGAATGGCTTTTTTATGGCCAATTACTTTGCAAATGATGTGGCCAATGTTAGCCAATTTTACATTTTTTACATTACCTTGCAAATAATATTATTGGTCAAGGTCCTCAAAACAGAAACAGACGGACATGGCTGTATCGACTTACCTCGTCTCCCTGATCAAGAATATATATACATTATGGGGTCGGAGATGATTCCTTCTATGAGTTACATCTGGACAATTTTAATATACATTCTGCAATGGCAAAATAATATTTACACCGAGAATACGAGAGCGTAACCCTTCAGTACGGCTCAGTACTGAATCAGACCTGAAGCAGCCCTGATTTGGAAGGGCAGGTACTGAAATCATGGCTGCCTTTACATGTATTTCATTCATGAACTTAACACTGACAGGGTTTACTACGTCATGACCTTCTCATGTTTCAGGCTTGATATCAGGCATGATTTCAGTACTGAAAAATCATGGGTAGTACTGAAAACAGTACTGAAATCAGTCTTGAGTTGGAGCAATTCCTACTTCTCAGGTCTGATTCAGCACTGACAAATTCAGTACTGAGCCGTTGAACTGCAGGGAAGTTACAGTTTGCCCTGCCCGATATCAAGTTACTCAGGAAATACAATTTTGAATATCTTTCCTTTATAGGGTTGTACGCCGGTAGAATTAAAAAAAAAAATGTATTTTATTTTTAATTTTCTTAATGTACAAATATTTAAGTTTACACACAGACAATTTCAAGTCAATCCAATTATTATCGCATATTTGTAAAGACGCATTAGGTAAATTGTTAAAATGTTAAACGCGCTTTTCTCGAAACTTTGTTTTCAAAGTCGGTAACCGCGACTTCTCAAAAACAGCTGAACCGATTGGCTGTAAATTTTAAAACAGGTATTGATCGAAGAAATAAGATTTCGCATAATTATTATAATATTTGTTTTACGTGGCAACTTTGGTCGAAAATTCGATTTATTTTACGATTCTGCCATTTTGTAAAATTAAGGATTATCCCCTAGATCAATACCTACTTTGATTTATTCACTTTTAGAATTTTTTTTTCCTTTTTTCCTCTCCGACCACATAAAGTATATATATTCTTGATCAGCATGACGAGCTGAGTCGATTAGCTTTGTCCGTCCGTCTGTCCTTCTGTCTGTTTCTACGCGAACTAGTCCCTCAGTTTTGAAGCTATCGAGTTGAAACTTTGCACAGAGTCTTCTTTTGGCTGCACGCTGCTTATATGTCGGAACCGACCCGATCGGATGACTACTTCTTGTAGCTGCCATACAAATGTTCGTTCGAAAAATGGGTTTTTGTGAGAAAAACTGGTTTGGTCGAAGTCGCTAACCGTTGTGACAAGCTATTTCAAGTGTATCAAAACTTCGGTACAGACGAAGTTAGCTTTGCCTTTCTCGTTTTTATTTCAGATGAACTATACCGGAGCACTCATTTTTTTGAAGACGTTCCGGATATAGTCTGCAGGAGCACACCAGATCAATATTTTTGAAAATCACAATACTTCTGTGTTTTTAAAATTAAATACATTTTCACAAAAAATTTATAAAATATAGTATCTTTTCGGATTTCTCACTTCGTAGAACTCCTAATGTATTAACATTAATATAAACAGATTTACAAATTTTTAGCAGACAGCACATTCATTCGAAAAGTATGCAACCTCTTAGCACCATTTACTAGCAGATCTTTACGAATATACGAGAGATTTTATCACGTGGTTCTTTCTATCAAAACTCGAAAAACTGCCAAACACTTTCAGCGTGTCTTCAAAAAACAGTTCTGTTACGGAACCGCTGAAGCAAACAGAAAAACTTCGAGAGTTTCGAACTGTTTCGAGCAGAGAGAGTGTTTCGGGGGTTAAACCATTGCATTCCAAGTTCATAACGCAAACCAACAGCAAATTACTAATTGATGTACAAAATTATAATAAAGGGTGATTTTTTAGCTATTATCTTTTTTGGCAACACTGGTTTAAACAGCTCACGCACGTTTCGTGTTTTGTTTCACTGTCAAACATCTTCAGTTTGGTCTATAATTTAACCATGAATCGTCTTACAAACGAACAACGCTTGAAAATTATTGAATTTTATTATCAAAATGCGTGCTCTGTTAAGAAATTTCATCGCGCGATTCTTCTTTTATGGTCAGTTTAATCGACCCATTATTCGGGCTATTGTGACTAAATTTTGCACCAAATTTAAATTGTTGGACATTAAACCACAAACACGCTTACGTAGAGTGCGAACTGAGGAAATTATCGCAGCGGTATCGGAAAGTGTTAATGATGACCATCAGTTATCGATTCGTCGCCGTTCGCAGCAATTGGGCCTCTGTTACTCAACAAAAAGCCTTTCAAAATACAGCTGGTGCAAGAATTGAAGCCGAATGACCTACCGCAACGTAGAATTTTTGGTGAATGGGCTCTTGGAAAGTTGGCCGAAGATCCACTTTTTTACCGCAAAATTGTGTTCAGCGACGAAGCTCATTCAATAAGCAGAATTGTCGATTTTGGAGTGAATATCAGCCAGAAGCATTGCAAGAGCTACCAATGCATCCAGAAAAAGTCACAGTTTGGTGCGGTTTATGGGCTGGTGGCATCATTGGACCGTACTTCTTCAAAGATGATGCGAATCGTAAAGTAACTGCGAGTGGTGAGCGCTACCCTAAGATGATATACAACTTTTTTTGCCCAAAGTGCAAGAGCTTGACTTGCATGACATGTGGTTTCAACAAGACGGTGCCACATGCCACACAGCACGCGCAACGATGGACTTATTGAGAGACGAGTTCGGTGAACATTTTATTTCACGTTCGTAACCTGTCAATTGGCCGCCTAGATCGTGCGATTTAACGCCTTTACACTAATTTTTGTGGGGCTATGTTAAAGCTCATGTCTATAAGGACTAGCCCGCCTCAATTGACGTATTGAAAGACAATAAGGCTTTTACGTGACTAAGCGGATGGACCATTTGAGGCGCAGTCACGATTTGCATGAAATAATCTTCAAACATTAAATTATATGGACCGTACTATCGATTCAAATAAAGATTTCATGCATTTTTGAATGATTGAATGATGAAATAAAGATTTTGAATTCGTGAATAATTTTGGTGTTTTTGCTCCGGAATTGTGCCAACCTGAAAGAAACTTTAGTGCATAGTAGGTGGTGTCATATTATGTTGAATAATCTAATTTTATCACACGCAATGATAATTTTGACAGAAATGTAGGTCACTAAAATGAGAAATCCTTTTTATTTAAATTTTGTCAAGAAAAAAGAACACGAATTTCAGTTTAAAGGCTCTGAGATCACGAATACTTCGGATTTTAATCTATTGTTTATTACTGATCATAATCCATGAACACGCGCAATTGCACGATCGCAATTTATCGAGCACTTTCACCAAAAACACATTTCACGTTTCCGCGCAACCTCAGTGCTTTCATCAATTTCCATCCAGAGACCCAGTGGGCAGGGCAGCATGAAGATAAGCGGCCCAAGGGGCACCAAAAACGAAAAAAGCAAACCCATTGCAAAGCCGAAAGGATGCATGAAAATTGCTTTCATATTTCAGGTGATAATGGTTTCCTTATGTGAATTTACAAAACATTAAAGCTGCTGTGTACGGGCTATACATAATTTCCCCAAAAAGCAATTCACGTTAATGGCACCAAATCCCAAAAGGATAAGGCGACGAGCGAAGTGGCGAAAAAAGTGTTTGACTTTTTCTCCACCGATGCCGCGGCCAATGTTGCTGCCGAAAATGGCAAAAGGACATCCGAAGATACGTACACGATACGCGATGGAGCCGGGCTTCAGCTCCTCCAGCCATTGCGTCGCCACCGCCTGGTTGTTTATTGTAATGGGCGTAGTACCGGCGCCGCATCAGCCCGCACGCCTTACCCCCGCCCACCAGACCGTGCACGGGCAAGGATATACGAGGCCATAAACGAGATTAAGAACGTGGCTCGCGGTGGCTGAGGCTGCGCAAAAAACAAAACGATATGCGCAAGCCAGAAAAGCGGAACCGGGCCAGGTACTTGGCATTTCGTGACATGGATTCGATTTTCGTCTATTGGTCTTGAGGGAAATTCCAAGAATATTTTCGCGCATCTTTTTATATTTTGTTGTTTTCGTTTTTCTTCTTTTTTTACACTATCAGCAAGTGGCACAAGCACAAAGACTTCAACTCGGATTTGTTGGTCGCTGTAAAAAGATTACCATTAGGGCAAGACCTTCGCATTTCCCAGACGCCTTTTACCTGTTTCGGTTTTTTGTGCAATTCCTTGTGCAAAAGTTCAGGACATAAAGCTAATCACCGTGAACTATGAAACGCTCTGTGCTATTTTGTATGTGTGTGTGTTTTTTAAATGTTTATCATAATTAACCTTGGTTGGTCTTCGAATAGTCACTTGACTGCAATGTGGTTAATAACTAGCAAAAGAGATCACCTTGTCCAGGGAAATTATCTATGTCCTTGGCATGGTGCAGTATGTTAGACCGTGGCAAAAAATGAGAATAAAAAAAAACAGCATGAATAATTCTTAAAACAGTTTATGAATAGAAAAGGAAAATTCTCTAATTTAATTTCATTCTTTGATGCTTACAGGAATGCTGCCATAACGGGTAGAAGGAATCATTTCCGAACCTATTAATTATATACATTCTTGATCAGCACTAACATCAGAGTAGATGTTGTCTGTCCGTCTGGTTATCCGTCTGTCCGTATGAACAAACATATCTCAGAGATGGTAAGAGATAGAGGCTTGACATGTATGGGACAAAAACTTCTTATACTTGCAGGCATATCAAGTTTTTTTTTCAATTTTTGCAACGCCCCCTCCCGCCCCCGCTATTTGGAAAAAAAACTCATATCTCCCACAGTTTTGTAGATAAATGGTTCCTGCCTCCTAAAGATAGTTAGCAATGATACAGATGGATTTTCGAGTTATGAGCAAAAAAGACCAGTGAACCCAGGTGTCAACCAAGTCGAATTTTTCCATTTTCCATTTTTTTATACCCTTGGGTATGTTGAAATTGTCCGGATGTTCGTAACGCATAGAAGAAGGCATCTCCGACCACACAAAGTATATATATTCTATAAGTTCTATATAAGTTGATTTAGCCATGTCCGTCTGTCCGTCCGTCTGTTTCTATGCTATATTCTTCGTCAGTTTTAAAGCTATCTTAACCAAACTTTGCACGACAAATGGTACAAATACGCTGCACATTTGTGGATCGGATGACTGTAGCTATATATACAGGGTTGCCCATATTCGACGGACCCATGTTTTTTTTTAAAAAATCAAAGAAAAAAATAAAAATTTGGCGGTTGGCAATCTTAATCATTTAATTTGTTCCAAGTAGATTTGTTTACATCAATTTTTGAATATGATATCTCTCAAATGGCCGCCTCTGCCGTTGATGGCGTATTGTGCCCTTTTTGCAGCATTTTCCATCGATTTCGCCAACATTTCGGCCGGAATAGCGGCTATTTCTTCACGAATGTTGTCCTTGAGCTCTTCTACGGTCCTTGGCTTGTTAACGTAAACCTTTGACTTCAAATATCCCCACAAGAAGAAGTCAGGCGGCGTCAAATCGGGCGAACGCGGTGGCCAGTCCAAATCACCACTTTTCGACATCAAACGGCCCGGAAACAATTTCTTCAGAAAATCGATTGTTATGCGACTTGTGTGCGGTGGAGCGCCGTCTTGTTGAAACCAGAACTGCCTCATACGCTTTCGACGAATAATTGGCATCACAAAATTGGTCATCATGTCGCGATAACGCTCCTGGTTGATGGTAACAGCATGGCCATTTTCATTTTGGAAGAAAAACGGCCCAATGACCGTTTTCGCACTAACGCCGCACCAAACTGTGACTTTTTCGTCATGAAGAGGCACTTCTTGAATCTCCTCAGAATTTTCAGTGGCGTAAATACGGCAATTTTGCTTATTTACGGTCCCATTCAATGTGAAATGTGAAAATGTGAAATTTTTTAAAAGCACGTTGAGTTTTCACAATTGACTTGTTCTGTTGAATGTAAATTTCAACTATTTCAGAGCGCTCGCGTGGCGTGTATTGTTCCATGGTAAAAATCTGCTTGGACTGACGCTTCAAACGCGGTATGTCATTAAGCGATCTGACATCTCTGTCAAAAGTTATGGCGTTGCCAGATGGGTCCGTCGAATATGGACAACCCTGTAGAATGGATTTGGCTGGACCCATCAGTCAGCAAGAGGACAGTCATGGACTCAGAAGATTTTTTGTGAACAGAATATATTAACAAATTGCGGCAAATCAGAATTTTTATTTAATTCATTTCTCATTTCCCATTTGAGTTCACATTTTTATCTACCCAAACACCACAGCTATAGTGTCTCGATGAAATTATACAAATTTGGTTCTCCTTGTAATGGCCCTACATAACGACGACATCCTGTTGCATACCAAATGCTACGGTGAGCTTAATCCCACCATTCAAATATTTATCTTTCAATATAAAAAGTCATTAAACTAAAGCGAAACGCTTTCAGAATTTTTAACGACTTAAAGGCGGCAAAATTAGGCGAAGCTGAAAAAGTAACAGCTGCAAAAAATTAAATGCAAATTAGAAAAACTCTCAAAAAATACAATCGCATTAGTCTCAGATGTGAGAGATGTGATGTAGGAATATCTGCCCCCGCCCAGGCCAAGATAGAAGCTTGCCAAAGATATACGAACAATCTGTGAATGCTTGCGCGCTCGTGTGTGTGTGTGTGTTTGTTGGTGTAAGCGAAGTAATTTTTCTCGAGACCCCCCAAAGAAAAAGCAATTTAGTCAGCTGGGCCGAGGCCGAGTCTGAGGGCCAAGCCACAGCCAGGCAAATGGAAAAGCAAAACCCAATTTCCTTGCCGGGTACGCAGCCCGGCCAAATGGAATCTGCTGTGGCGCATGGAACGTGAACGTGCGCCCCAAGAAACGCGCGCGTCTTCGCAATAAATCTTCTTTACGAGCGCACACTCTGGCAACAATGGCCGTTGCCGCTCACCCTCATCCCAAGGCCCACACAGAAAATGAACCTAAGCAAACTATTCGAATGGCATCTCCAGCCAGGGCCCTAAGACGTTTCCGCAACGGCTGCTCCTGCTGATGAAGAAGAAACAGTTGGCTGCCAAAGGAGCGCCAAAAGAAATGCGGCAAAGCAAACAAATGGCAACGGCGAGGGCCACGACTGCCGACTTAGGGGTGGGTTATGGCTGGCTGACAGCCATGTTCCTCCTCACCGCCTCACCACCGCTCTCCTTCGTGGCCCTGGCTGATGTGGGTTTTCTACTCAGGAATTCCGCTCAGCCACCCCCGGAGCAACGGCACCAGCTTCCGGCAGCTGGCTGTATGCGGACGCACGAAATGGAAAAAAATGGCATTTAAGAAAAGCGAAACGAGAAAAAATAAGAAGCTAAACGACTTTGGAAATTTCATTTGAGCAAACAACAGTCAGCTCCTACCACCCACCAGCCCGACTGGAGAATAGGTATGGAAGATCGAGATTGGTGTAGAGAACCGTTGGTTGTACCATGGACTTCCATTGGAAAAACTTGATAGTAATGAGCTCTACAAAACTAGTAAGGGAGCGCGACCGGAGCAGAAAGTGACTATCTAAATTCTCGGTTTCTTTCACAATACAAAACGAGAGCGTAAGTTAAAGTCGGCTCTAACCAACTTCGATATATCCGTTACTTGCGGAAAGAGATTTTTAATAGAGTTCCTGTGTTCCCGAGATGAAAGAACCCGAAAAGTATGCAACATTTTTAACTCGGCTATTTATTGTCCGATTAATGATATTGCGAATAAGAATTTAAGACTTAAAATTAAAAATTGTGGGAGTTATTCAACATTTTAATCTGATCTGCGTGCAGACAGTAGGAGTCTTCATTTCTAATTTGCTTGCACTAGCTTTTCTTGTCTCTTAGATCTTGGTTTGTCTTGGCGCGGGGACATAGCGAACTATGTAGAATAAGTGAATGGGCTGAAAGAAACGGTCTGGGATTAAACCCATCCAAATCAAAGTGTCTAATAATTAGCAACTAAAACTTTGATTTCTCCAGCTTGCCACAGCTAACAATAAATAATTCTGCTATTAAATATGTAAAACAAGCAAGGAATTTGGGATTTGTGTTTTCCACAACTCTCACATGGAACGATCATATTGTTGGATCCGTAGGCAAGTTGTATGGGCTACTAAGAAGACAGAATGTTATGAGGCACTTCCTACCAGTCAAGATTCGCTTATTGATAGCGAAGACCCTACCTTTGGGTAAACTTCTGTCCTCTTCTATGGTGTTGAAGTATTCAATAACTGTGATTCAGCAAGTAAACGTAAAATACAAGTAGCCTTTAACAACATAGCGCGGTACATCTACAATCGAAGACGAACTGATAGAATATCTGACGTATCCATTAATATATTTGACTTACCGCTACAATCGTGGATGGATGTGCGAAGTCTTGTTTTATTACATAAAATAGTCTGTACAAAAGAACCCTCATACCTATGTGAAAAACTTAACTTTAGCCTTTCAAGAAGAACAAACAACATTGTGTGTCAAAAGTACAGACTGTCAGTTTCGGAGAGACAATTTTTCATCCATACTGTTCGCTGTTGGAATCGATTACCCCACGATATAAAGACTATAAGGAACGCCACGCAATTTAGGCTTAGAATAGAAGAACACTTACGAACTGCAAACATTTGATTCGAGGAAACCATTAGTTGATAAAGGAATAATAACATTTAATATTAATTATATAATAGAACTGTTTAATTTTGTATGTTAACGTTAAATGATGATGATATTAATACATGTTTAGGTATAAGCTCGCATTTAAGTGGGTTATCTAAAATATTTAAGTAATTTTCAACCGTTGTGACTGGCGCAATAATTTATAAGTATATTGTACTTGTAGCGTCAGGATGTCTTGCCAATTAAACAAACAAACAAACATGGGTATATCAAATATATGGGTGATTCCATGACAAATCGCCCACTAAAATGTTTTCTCGAATTTCGTATTTATATATATTAAATATAAGTTTTTTTAAATCACTTGGGAAATAAAATTTTTATAACCGACATAACTAAATCAATTCAAAGTTTTTGGTAATTTAAAATTTTGTATAAAAATTTCCTCTATGGAACGCGGATTATGATAAATTAAATGCATCCCTGGTTTCTTTTTAAATAAATTTTAAAATATGCAGTTTCGAAAAAAAGGATATGTACATGAATATGGACTGGAATATAAATGAATGGCAGCAGAGTAAAAAAAGAAATTCAAGAATAATTAAATAAAAAATGATTCATATATGTAAATTTTATAACTTAAATCTGCATAAATATCCTCATACATTCATATCTTTTCGTTCATTCAGCGTATTTATCTATGCATGTGGAGGATACGTAGGGATTGGTGTGGCCAACGACAGAATCCATTGGCATCCGATCCAATATTTGCGCCAATAAATAAATTTAATGTACAAACTCTGGGCATGCAAGAGAATATTAAAAATGAAAATTATATTCTACCCAGAAAAGTTCACCAGAACGCATACATACATATTCATGGCAACTCAGCCTTTGACTGCGCCCCTGCCCCCGCCCCCGCCTTCGGTCCACATGAGAATGTGTGTGTGTGCGCGATGCGCATTTGCATAAATATAATTACGGAACGGAAAATTTAAAATTGCATACAGTTGGGGAAAAAATATTCATGCGCAAATTGAAATTATTATGCTGAAGCCCATTAAATTGCACAAATGAAATGGGTACTCAAGATGGCGAAGAGAAGGGAAGCAGAAGAGAATCCGCCTGGTCACAGTAAATGTAGGAAAGTCTACAAGTACACTGTGGGTGCTCACTGAAGATTTTATAAACTCATCAATGAAACATGATTTAATGTCAGAGAAAGTGATACAAGCGATGCTACAATATTTGGGCACTATGAAAGAAATACATTGTAAACATGACAAGGTAATTGTAGGCGATGAAGCGAGTTCAAAGTGAAAGCAAAGCGGGATAGACAATTTGCTTTCAAATGCTTTGCGATTCATCAATCATATTTACCCCCTCTTTATCATTCGGTGTAATTGCATCGATTGCAGATTTAGTCTTCTGTCTTTTATTATTACAAAAAGTTGTAAACAAAATTTAACAATAGGTTAGGTTAGGTTGAGATGGCTAGGGACAGAAAGACTGTCCCTTCACTTAGGCCAAGATAGGCCCATTGCGATACCATATTTTTCCCTATTTAAGCCGGGGGGGTTCCTCCCGACTGAACCATTGTGACGACGTCAAGAATTTTAGTAGAGATGGAATCTCAATAACGGATACTTCCGAGAGGTTGAGTAGAAATGGGTGACCAAGAGTTTTGAGTCTCCTTCTACTAAGAGCTGGGCAATGACAGAGAAGATGTAGTAATGTCTCCTCCTCTTCTTCACATTGGCAGCTTCTGCAGAAGTCGTTGTGGGTTACGCCCAAGCGAGCTGCATGCCTGCCGATGAGGCAGTGACCCGTAAGGGCCCCAATCAGAATTGATATGTTTTCTCTACTTTGGCGCAGAAGACTGTTGGTTCGTTTTTGGTTGAACGTTGGCCACGTGAGTTTAGCTACGGCGCAAACCGGAAGGTTGTTCCATCGTTCTGTAGCCAGGCGCCACGTTTCATTCCTTGTAAGTAGTTTAAATGAGGCTAAGGGCATCCCTATCAAGCTCTTATCTGGGAGGAGCTGAGTGGTAGTGCCCTGTCTTGCCAGTTTGTCGGCTGACTCGTTTCCCTCAATGTTGCGGTGTCCAGGCACCCAGATGAGGTGGATACGGAGATGCTGAGCGATCGCATTTAAGGATCTACGGCATTCCGTGAGTGTTTTGGCGTTATTGTTGTGCGAGTCAAGAGCCCTTAGAGCTGCTTGACTATCAGAGTAAATGTATACGTTCCCTTCATTGATCATGAGTGTGCTAAGGTATTTGGCGGCCTCCTGGATGGCAACCAATTCTGCTTGGTACACACTGCAATGATCAGGGAGTCGGAAAGAGATTTCCATATTTAGGTCTGTGGAGAAAACTCCACCTCCTACTTTGTTATCAAGCTTTGATCCATCTGTGTAAATATTGATGGAATTTGCTGTGCTGTGGGGCAAGTTATCCCAGTCGAGTCTACTGGGGATATTGACGTCATAGAGTTTGTGGAATGACGTTGTGGGTATACAGTAGTCTGTAATGGCGGGAACCGCGCTATGGTGTCTTAGTATTGTTGAGTGTCCAGATTTACCCGTGTTCCAGGTGTCAGACTCTCTTAATCTCAGGGCTGTAATGCACGCTAACTGTTTAGACATCAAGTCTAAAGGAAGCAGATGAAATATGGTGTTTAGTGCATCCGTTGGGGTGGTTCGGAGCGCACCGCTCATACATATTTCAGCACTTCTCTGAACCTTGTGTAAAGTGCTCAGGACTGATGGTTTCTCGATTGCTGGCCACCATACTAGAACTCCATAGAGTAATATGGGACGTACTATGGCTGTGTAAAGCCAATGAACAATTGCTGGGGAAAATCCCCATTTGCGGCCTATCGCATGCTTACAAGAGAAGAGGGCAATGGATGCCTTCTTCACCCGCTCAGTAATATTATCATGCCAGAGTAGTTTCCTGTCCAGTACGACGCCCAGGTACTTGGCATTGTTTTTGAATTCTAGACTTATATTGTTTAGTTTGGGAGGGATAAGATCTGGAACTTTATATCTCCGTGTGAAGAGAACTAGTTCTGTCTTTTTCGGATTTACACCCAGACCGCAAGAAGACGCCCACTCAGAAAGTGTCGCCAGCGCGGTCTGCATGAGGTCACATAAGGTTTGTGGGAAACTTCCGCATTTGAATATAGCAATGTCGTCTGCATAAGCCACCACCACATGTCCCGCCGCCTCCATAAGGCGCAGCAGTTGGTTGACTGTTACGACCCAGAGAAGCGGGGAAAGAACACCCCCTTGCGGGGTGCCTCGGTGTACGAATCTGCGAGCGGTTGCACCACCAAGACTTGAATTCACTGCTCTACTTGAGAGCATAAGGTTGATGAATTCAATCAGTGGCGCGTCCACTCCCACATCCCCCAAAGCTGTGGTAATGGCACCAGGTAGGACATTGTTAAAGGCACCCTGTATGTCCAGAAATGCTGTCAGAGAGTATTCTTTTATTTCAAGCGATTTTTCAATCCTTGAAACTAAGGAGTGTAAGGCGGTTTCGGTGGATTTACCTTTGCAGTATGCGTGTTGCGTAGGTGCTAAGAGAGAAGGGTTAATAGTCTGCCTTAGGTGGGCGTCAATTAGTCTTTCAAGGGTTTTTAGAAGAAAAGAGGATAGGCTTATTGGCCTATAGTCGCTGGGTCTAGCATGTGAGGCTTTACCCCCTTTGGAAACTTTTGATTCCCTCCATTTTGGTATATAGCTAACCTTAAGGCAGCTTGTAAAAATTAGATTTATCCAACCCATGGTGTGCTCCAGAGAGTTTTGAAGCTGGGCTGGAAAGATGTTGTCTGGTCCTGGTGACTTAAAGGGCTCGAATGTGTCGATTGCCCATTTAATTCTGGCATTACTAATAATGTCACTGTTATACAGTCTTAAAAGGTGTGGTTGCATTACTGTTGCTTGTGGGGTACTGGAAGATGCTGGAAAGTGTGTAGTCAGCAAGAGATCCAAGGATTCCTCGCTGGATTCAGTCCAGGTTCCATCTTCATTTTGCAGGAGACCTGGCGAAAATTTAACAATAACAATTTAACAATAAAAGCGACAAAAATATTTGGATTTAAGTTTTTGTACCCTTTTGAAGGGTATTATAATTATCTCAGAAGTTTGCAACGCATCGAAATGTTCATTTCCGACCTATATAAATAACTATACTAAATATATTCTTGATCTGGGCGACGAGCTAAATCGATTTAGCTTTGTCCATCCGTCTGTCTGTCCGTCTGTTTGGCCGCTTCTACGCAAACTAGTCTCTCAGTTTAAAGCTATCGAGCTGAATCTTTCCATAGAGTCTTCTTTTACTGCACGCTGCTTATATGTCGGAACCGACCGGATCGGATGACCACTTCTTGTAGCTGCCATAGAAATGTTCAGCTGGAAAATGGGTTTAATTGAGGAAAACTGTTTTGTTCTTAATATTAATATAACAATTTTTTAAAGCTGATCTGCGAAGTTTGGTCAAAGTCGCTAACCGTTGAGACAAGCTTTTTCAAGTGTATCAGAGCTTCGGCACTGACGAAGCTAGCTTTGCGTTTCTCTCTTGTTTTCAATTTTATTAGAGCGAAGCTCTTTTACGGACGTCAGACTGGGGGTAAATTTTGAAAAATTTTGTCTTTGCGACAGCTTCTTTTGGGTGATGTCTTTGAATTTTGTATTTGCGAAATCAGCAGCTTTTATCATTACAGTAGCAGCAGGAGGGTGGTGTGTGGAGTGGGAAAGTGTGAGTAGAAGTGGTGGGGAAGGGGTGGGTATCTGGTGGGAGTCAGGTGAAAATTTGGTGTGGATCTGGCGGGGATTTGGTGCTGTTTTGGTGGGGATCAGGTGGTGATGTAGTGGAGATCTGGTTGTTATTTGATATGGACCTGGTGGGCTCTGGTGGGGATCTGGTGGAAATCTGGTGGTGATCAAATCGTCAATCTTTAACTAAGTAGAAGAAATAACGTTTTTTCCAATTTCCGGGGGGGTGGGAGGTTGGGCCACGAAAAAAAAAAATTGATATGCAGATAAAAGAAGCATTTGTTCGATACATGCGAAACCTCTATCTCTTATCTCTCTGAAATCTAGGTGTTCATAAAGACAGACGGACGGACGGACGGACGGACGGACGGACGGACGGACAGACGGACAAGGCTAAATCGACTCGGCTGTTGATGCTGATCAAGAATATATATACTTTATAAGGTCGGAAATGATTTCTTCTGCCTGTTACATACATTTGCACGACTTTTTATACCCTTTTTATACCCTGTACCCATTGAAAATGGGTAAAAGGGGATCATGAAGTTGTGCAAATGTATGTAACAGGGAGAAGGAAACATTTCCGACCCTATAAAGTATATATATTCTTGATCAGCATCAACAGCCGAGTCGATTTAGCCATGTCCGTCTGTCCGTCTGTCTGTATGAACGCGTCGATCTCAGAGATGGTAAAAGATAGAGGTTTGACATGTATGGGACAAATGCTTCTTTTATCTGTACGCTAATCAAGTTTGTTTCAAATTTTGGCCACGCCCCCTCCCTCCCCGCAATTTGGAAAAAACGTTATATCTCCCACAGTTTTGAAGATAGACGATTCGTACTTTCGAGAGATAGTTAGTAATTAGCAAAATAAATCGATTTGCCGAAGAAACGATAAAAATCGGATGAACGGTTCAGAAGTTATGAGCAAAAATGCGATCCAAGCCCCCCCGCTACCACCCCACCCACCCTAAAAAAATGTTGCATACTTTTCGGATACTTTTCCCTCAGGAAAGCAGGAGCACTGTTAAACATGTTTTTTCATGAGTAACGGGTTTATCGAAGTCGGTTAAAGCCGACTTTAACTTACGCTCTCGTTGTCAATTGTACAGGGTATATTGAAGTCGGGCTACTCGACTGCAACGGTCTTACTTGTTTTTCTTACTTTTTCATGCTATATTTTCAAAATATTTCTTTGACAATAACGTAAAATAGCACAATCTTCTAATTTCTTAAGTGTTCTTATACTTAAAAAAAAAAAAATTGTTCATGTATTTATTTACTTCTTAACATTATGAAAACAAAACAGTCAATATTCAATATACTGATATTATATTAATCACTTTCAGAGATCAGGTGCTTTCCTATATTTACAAGTCTTTGACAGACCACACATAATTTGGCTCTGTTCTCGTACAGAGTTCTTTGCATGGCATTATATTTGATACTGAATCAAATTCGAGTTTATTTCTCAATTTGGTTTTTATCAAACTGATAGTAAAAAATTTACGCTCTGCCGAAGCAGAACTGTGTGGAAGGGACAATATATTTCTTACAAATCCTACTAATTCCTTAAACACTTCAATATTAACCCCGTTTTTTACTTTTTCCACTTCTTCCCAAAATAAAGATATCTCCTCTTCTTTTTATACCCTTGGAGAGGGTATATTAAAATTGTCCGGATGCCATAGGAACGATCGGTTGTAAAAGTAGTTTTAGTGAGAAAAACTTTTTTGTTTTCAATGCTATCGCTCCCAACCCCCGTATTTATAAGTTTTCTATGATTTCACATAATTTCATCGAGAATTATCAAAATCGGACAACTATATAGTATAGCTGCCATACAAAAGATATGTCTGAAAAAAAGTCTTAGTGAGAAAAACTTTTTTGTTTTCTATGCTATCGCCCCCAACCCCCATATTTATAAGTTTTCATGATTTCACATAATTTCACCGAGATTTATCAAAATCGGACAACTATATAGTATAGCTGCCATACAAAAGATAGGTCTGAAAAAAAGTCTTAGTAAGAAAATCTTTTTCGTTTTCAATGCTATCGCTCCCACTTTGTACAGATCTATATTATATACTACCACACAATTTTGTCAAGTTTGATTTAAATCGGATGACTATATCAGCATATCAAACTGGCAGCATATATCATGCTCCAAGGGTATATAAACTTCGGTACAGCCGAAGTTAGCTTCCCTCTATTTTTTAAACTTAGCTTCAGTTAACTTTAACATTGAAATAATTTCGTCTGTATCCGATTCACATAAGTACTCATAGCTTTTAATTAGTGGCATTATATCGGTTTCTTTGCTAGAAATTACGTTGGCCGGTGTGATCATATTGAGAGATTTTAATATCTTCTCGGCCAAAATCAAAGCGATGCATTAAGTGCAGAACCAGCTCCAAGTAAAACTTGCGTACCGTTTTCTTTACTTTTTAAGTTCCGGATTTCTCCATACACCGGCTATCCAATATTGCTGGGCTTTAAGACCAACAAAAATGTTGTCACGGACAACAAATAAGAATTAAAGTCGGTCACATTAAAGCGACTAAGGTACATATTCTTTAAACATGAGTAAGTAACAAAATTATTGAGAATTACTTTTAAAGTAGATTCTAGTCTTATATAAGGGAAAGGTACGCGAATACGTTCTGATTGAAACTCCGTATTTAAATTATTAATAATTTTCAGAATATATTTTAAAAAGTAAAAAATTACTTTTAATTTCAGGTTTATTCATTAAATTGACTATTTCTTTTGGCTTAATATTGTTGACATCTAGGTCTGATCTAAGAAAATAATTATAGAGCATCCCACTGCTCAAGCATTCGCCCAATAACTTTTCCTAAGGACTGCCATTTGGTCATTGCTATACCCAAAATTTTGTGTGGTTTTACTTCGCAGTATTCTTGGAACTCTTTTAATTCCTGAGTCCTTTTCGGGCTCCACGCAAAATATGAAAATATATTTTGGCAAATCAATTCAATGCTCGATGTCAATTTTTTGAATGCGTAGCCGGAGCAAAGGTGTAGGGAATGGCAAGTGCATTTCAGGTAAAACAAGTTGGTGTCCCCGCTTAGCTTGGTTTTAAGGCTATTTAAACTTCCAGCTATAGTGTTTGCGCCGTCAGTTGCAAGACTTATTAAATTTTTTAGGGGTATGCCATTTGTTAAAAGAAATGATTTTACTTCCCTATAAATCGACTCTGCATCACATTTTTCTAACTCAATCAGTGTTAAAAATGTGTCTTTTATCATACCTGTTAGAGCGTGAAAATAGCGTGCCACTAACACAAGGGCCTTTCGGTTTGCCACATCAGTTGTTTCGTCGACAATTAGGGAAAACTTCGAGATTTTTTATTCAGTTAGGAAGTTTTTTCACTATTTTCACATTTTTACTTGCTTTTCCTTTGCCTTCATATTCCTGATATGCACACCTAGCCTCGTGCCTCACACTCGTGTCTTTGGAGGCCGGTTAGATGGTTAAGTAAGCACTTGTCACAAGCGGCGCAAAATGCACGTCCATCATTATTTCGAAGCCAGCGAAAATGATCAAGCCACTCCGACCGAAATTTGCGGTGGGCGGATACAGCAACTCTAAAGCTAAGTTCACACAGGCAAATAATTTGACAAATTTTTAGAAAATTCTAGCTAAATTTACCAAATTGGTGAACTTCTTGGCCATATTTGATCAAATTATAAGTGAATGGAACCATAGTTTATGTTTTAAGTCCTGCAAATGTGCAATTATCGCTATTAAGACAAAATTTCTTAAAAATTTGTCAAATTATTTGCCTGTGTGAACTTAGCCTAAGACAAAAATTTAATTTTGCGACGGCGCTATAAAATGCTTTTCTTCAAACTCACTTTATGTTTTCCACCTGAGATCTAGTGTTTGTGGTCTCAGCGTCCGTGTTAGAAGACTCAGTGCAAGTTTTTTTTGTAAGAAACCTAAATGTATTATCAACTTATAAGGCATATGTTGTGCTGGTGCTTAGACTCTTTTTATTAACTTGTCCATTTTTTCACAAATTAGCTAAACGCTTAATCTCACTACTAAAATTTTCGCAGCCGCCACCGGCTTAAAACCATGTATTAGGGATGGGCATAGGTTCCGATTATTTACAGAGTTGCATGCCGTGTTTTCGATAGCTTTCAGAATTGACAGGGAAAAATATCCAGATAGCCGACCACATAAAGCAGGGGCGCCCAGATCGAACTTACCAGCGCGTCAGAACTAATACAAATGCACTAAATATATTTCAAGCAATAACAACAATACGGGAGAGAAAGAGAAACCCGATTTCTGTTTGTGTGTGTGAGTGGTCGTTACAGCAGATCTGCCTTGATAGCGAAAAGCGTTCGGCCGTACGCATAAGCAATTTGTTGTTGCATTCGAGCTTAGGAGAGACATCGGAGAGAGAGAGAAGAGAGGCACATATGATGTTGTTGTTGCAGGTCTGAGCGCGGCAACAACAAAACGCAGAGCACGCATATGATTTTGTTTTTGCTTTTTGTTGGCTTATGGCAGTGTCCGGCAAAACACACATGCTTATTTTGCCTTTGCATGTGTGCGTTCAGACACGCGAGAGCGCTCTCAGCTAGCATGTTTGTTATTGTAAAAGAGAGCAGTGTACGCTTGTATAGTGTCTGTGTATCGACGCCGCTGCTACAGAGGATGGACGTTGCTACTTGTATACACAGAAAATTGAAAGGTGCCGGACACTGGCTTATGGCATGCGCAAAATCTATATGCGCAGGCTATTCCTTTGCGTACTACAACAACATATGCGTGTCTTGCGGAATGGCTGTGGGCACCCCTGACATAAAGTATTTATAGTCTTGATCAGCGTGACGAGCTGAGTTGATATAGCCATGTCCGTCTGTCCGTCCGTCTGCCCGTCCGTCTGTCCGTCCGTCTGTCCGTCTGTTTCTATGCTATCTCCTCGTTAGTTTTGAAGCTATCGTAACCAAAATTTGCACGAAGTCTTTTGGTACAAATACCGAACCTCGTATTTATAAGTTTTTTATGCTTTCACATAATTTCAGCAAGTTTTATGCAAATCAGGCAATTATATAGTATAGCTGCCATACAAAAGATAGATCTGGAAAAAGCTGTAGTATGAAAAACTTTTTTGTTTTGAATGCTATCGTTCCCAAACTCGTTACTGATCAATTCACACAATTCTGTTAAGTCTGATACAAATCGGATGACTTTAGCATATAGCTGCCATAGGAATGATCGGTCGGAAAAATAGTTTTAGTGAGAAAAAATTTTTTGTTTTTAATGTTAACGTGTCTCATTTCAGCGATTATTAATATTATTCGCTTTTACACAGATTTGGAAGTTTTGGTCAAAATCGCATGACTATATCTTATAGCTGCCATAGAAACTATCGGTCGAAATGTGGCTCTTTGTGAAAAAAACTTTTGGGTGACATGACAAAAGGCCCACATCAAAATTAATCGTAGTATGCATCGAAATTAAATTTATAATCGATATGGGCCTTATGTCCACATTATATTCGGACATAAGGCCCACATTTCGTCAGACTTTTGCCCAGTTTAATAAAACTCTGAAAATTTAGCCAGAAATATGGCGTGGACAGAGTCAAAAATTCTTGGAATAGCAAAATCAGCGACAGGCTGGTCACAGAGGAAGATTTTTCCCGGCTACGCGCGATACCCTCAAGTACAAGATAATCTCAAAACCCAAGGAGAAGGTTAACTACGCAACGGTGTCCAAGCGGTGCAACGTAAAGTGCAGTATCCAGTCTTTTCGGCATGGCTGGACATAGATTTGACTGCGCTACCAGCGCAAGTTCAAAGGCAATGGTCCAGACATAGTTGTGCTGGATTCTTCAGCAATTTCGATCTACCATCAAAGCGATCCCATTTACAAAACTACGGACTTAACTGGAACAGACCATCCGTGATGATCTACTCTTCATAAAGAGGCATTTGTACTCTTTCAGATATCCCCAGCCGTTGCTGTGTGGGAGGCGCTGTGGCCGAGGGGGGTTATCAAAGTAGAGACTAAAATGGAGTCACCGCATCGCAACCTGTTCAGGCGATTAGAGTCAATTAATAATTAAATAAAGTTTCACTTCTCATTCATTTCCAAAAGACACCAATTTCGAATTTTATTTGTATTTACAGAAATAAACCCGCCATTGACTTCATTTCTGCTCATAGGTCTCCCAGATAATTTGCTTTGTTTCCTTTTCAGTCAGATGTTCTTCACTAACAGCTGTTCACGAGCCTCAATCAAATCAATGTTAAAGTCTTAAACGAAATCTAAATCACATCTTAATCGCTTTCATGAATACCACTAATAGTCAGCAGAGTGCAGACGCTCTGCCAACCTACTATTAGTGCCTTTTCAGCCCTGCCGGTGTGACCGTGGATCAAGTGCCCAATATGGGACAGAATTTCTATGTCCATTTTAAGAGCAAAATTGTAAACACTCTGTGGAAAGCATAAATTTGTTAAATTTTATACTCCAGCACTGTGCATTTAATGTCACTTAAATTTGAATACGGACATTACACCATGGGTTTTCAAGTCCGGCCAAAAGGTCCAGAAAAATTTGGAATTATATTTCAAAGTAGTGATCGAAATTTTTCATATGCGCCTTATGTCCGTGGGCGTTTTGTCATGTCACACTTTTTTGTTTTTAATGTTAACGTGTTTCACTTCAGCAATTATTAATATTATGCGCTTCAAAAAAGATTTGGAAGTTTTGGTCAAAATCGGATGAATGTATCTTACAGCTGTCATAGGAAGTATCGGTCGCAAAGTGGGTTTTATTTAGAAAAATTGTTTGTTTTAATGCTGGCGTTCCTAAACTCTGATGTATTAAAACATTTTCAAGGGTATAAAAACTTCGGCAAAGACGAAGTTAGCTTGGCCCTCTCGTTATACCTGTAATGCAAACTATTGCATAATTTCTTAGTCGTTCGGTTAAATTCCTAGACGGCTTTCTAAATGGAAACATCAAACACAATTATTTATCTTAAGTCTTGTTAACACCTATATTAAGATTCCCTGTCGCTGGGAATGTATACACCCCTCTGATGCCACGCAAGTCATTTGAACCAAGCAAGCAAGATTTCCACCGATTCCCATTTGATTCATATTTATGCATCATTATCCGACCCGCATGCATGTACGTGTTAATATCTTCGCATGTCGCTGCGCACGAGATTGTTGTAAAAATCAAATGCCATTCCAGCTCTTCTATCTGGGGCGGGAACAACTCCAAATTGGGGCGTTGTCATTGCCATACGGGACAAGTGGTGCGTATTCATTAAAACTTTATAATCACCAAACATGAACGATACGTGTTTCGATTGCAAAATGCGTTGAGTACCCAACCAACAGGCAGCCATTTGTTGTACATAAAGTTCAAAAGAGGCGCCACCAGGGCAATGCTAGGGATAACAGGGGACTAACATATGCGAATAGCAAAAGTTTTTACTTTTCTTAAGTACAAAAATCTTTTGATCAAAATTAAACATTTGATTTATGTTGATTGTCTAAGACATTAGCGCTGCAGCATAGTCGCATTGGTTAAAGTAACCGCTGTACGAGGGTATACTAAGGAGTAAAGCAGACAAAATAGTCTTTGATAAGACAGAGATACCCAAAGCGTATGCCGTAGAAGTCCAATTGGTTTTAAATCACCATTCGAACATACAATAGCAAGCAATTTGCTTCACCTTTCCGAGATATCCGGGCCAAAATCTATCCCATCCCATTTTCTCAAACCAAGTACGAGAGGGAAATATTTTATTTCGAATTTTTTAATCCCAGAATTCTTGGCTTGAATCCGACTTAAGATCGAGAGAGCTTGACTTCAACTCGATGTGGTCTGATTTCAATAACACACGGGATTGATTTTTTCTTGTTAATCGAGCTCGATTTGATTTCTCAGTCGGATCCAATCCAGCAGGTCCGATATTGATTTAAGCTCCATATTCGTACTTGATTTAATTTCGAGGTCACCAAGCCGCAAGAATACCAAAAATTAAATTGAGCTCGATAGTCGAACTACATTTAATTCGAAAAAGAATTGCATCAAAATCTACTGAGATCAACTTTAGCTCGACGACTCATTTGGACCCCCAAAAAAAGCAAAAGCCGGCTCGAGGTCATTTGTTTGCATACAACTGTAGAAACAGGACACCAACAATTATTATAATATTATAATAGACTTGACGCATCGACTGCAATGCACCAGCTAGCTCTGATAGTGGAAGTGCAATAAGTGGTAGGGAATTCCAAGGTAACGGTTAGTGCAAAAAACCCACTCTACCAATAACTTCTAAGCTGTCAGAAAAATTGGTGTATGTGTGTACCAATTTAGCTTGAGAGAGCTTTTCTCTCTCAGCTTCGAACTTGCCCTCGGTTTCTTTTCGCTTTTTCCGTACTTAATTCAATGCCGACTCGGGATCATTTGGATTTAAAGTAGGATCCGCACTTGAAATGAATATTTTGTGATTTATACTAGCCTTTTAGGACTGTTCCAACCCTTTCGTACTTGATTCAAGTAGAATTTAGTACGACTATCACTTGAAATTTCAATCCGAATGACCAGATCAAATCAATTTTTTTGAACTTGATTTTAGCTCGCCTATTTTTCTGTGTGGTTGTTCTTGTTTCATCAACGATTTTCCACTGCCATTATGTGGAAATACCAAGAAGTCCAGAATGGGAAATATTTTGCCCATACAGCTTACTTCTTAGCTATATTTATCCAATTAACATTTACTTGAATACAATTTCCGCTTAGGTAATTCATTTTGCCTTAAAATCGAATTCAAACTTTGTCAATTTCAGTGCAAAATGTTAAAGAAAAAAACATTACAAAAAACAAACAAAAGACGTCACAGTTTGTGAAAGGATCAACAATTGCAATTGCAAAAGGATTCGGCAGAAAGAGTTTCGCTCGCCGTTGGATTCGCTGGATGAATCCCCGAAGCGGCTTTATGCGCAAAAGTTTTGCTTGTTATTTTTAATGGTCAGCAATAATCGTTAAATGTGTCGACTGTGTCGTCGTCGACGCCGGCAGCTCTGCCCGTTGTTGTTGCACTGTCCCAGAGTCCCTGGCAACGGCAAACTCAGCATCAGCATGGCAACTCAACTGAAAATTTCATTTCGTTTGGCAGGAGCTCTTCTGCACCGACTGCGGAATGGGTATGAAAACTTTTTAGACTTTTTGTCGACTTTTCGCATTTTTAGTTTGCGGCCAAGTTGAAAGTGCTGCCTCAGCAGCGGCGCAGGCTGGAGTGGTCCAAGTGCCCTGCTGCTGGTGCTGCTCGAAATGTTAATTTCATAACCCGAATCGTGCACGACTAACTGTAGTTTCATTTATTTGCGTTCTATGTAAATTCCCTGAGCCCACATGCCACCTTCCACCTGTTCAGCCAGCTCCAGCTCCAGCTCCTCTGTGTGGCTTAGTGGGCCATGCTGCTGTTTTTATAAATATTTGAGAATTCTAATCAAGATCTCGTGACGACTCTAGCGCGCTTCTGGCTGTGCTAACGAACACCACCCCCTTGCTACAACCCCTTCAAACGGAACAAATGTCGTGTTGATTCTATTTTGGTGGCATTTAAACGTACCGCTGAATGCGCAATTCAAAAATGAATTAAAACAAAACATCTCCCGTTGCGACGCTTTGTTGGCAGGAGTTAGTCAAAAAGGAGCGAAGGCTGCAAAACCCTAAAATAAAACAAGTAAAACAAGTGAGAAAGTCGGTCAAGCCCGGCTAATATTCTGTATACCTCTCTCCCTCTCTCTCCCTCCCTCCCCCCCCCCCCCCCCCCCCCCTCTCCCCTTAATGCGACGTTGGTTGTGAAAGGGTGTGTGGGTGGCGGGGGTGGCGGGAGTGATTCAGATTCACTTATTTGCTCATAACTTAGAACCGCTCGTCCGATCTTTATCATTTCTTTGGCAAATCGATAATGTTCCTAATGACTAACTATCTCTAGAAGGTACAAATCATCTATCTACAAAAGTGTGGGAGATATGACGTTTTTTTCAAAATTTGTGGGGGCGGGAGGGGCGTGGCAAAAATTGAAAATAAACTGATCTGCCTGCAAGTATAAGAAGCATTTGTCCCATACATGTCAAACCTCTATCTCTTACCATCTCTGAGATCTGTTTGTTCACACGGACGGACAGACGGACAGACGGACAGACGGACAGACAGACGGACACAGACGGACAGACGGACATGGCTATATCGACTCGGCTGTTTATGCTGATCAAGAATATATATACTTTATAGGGTCGGAAATGATTCCTTCTCCCTGTTACATACTTTTGCACAAACTTAATATACTCTTGTACTTTTTAAAAAAACCCCCCTAAAATAAATTAGCAGCGCTGTTGAACAATAGATGGTGACACTTCTTGCATTTAACAATGCGGAATTTAAAAAAACTGACCAATAGAAGACGCCACAACTGACAGGGCGAGAAAAATAACTTTTTTTTGGTCATAACTTGAGTATAGTTCATTCGATCTATAGAATTTGGCAATCGATAAATAATGCTAATTACTAACTATCTGTAAAAGGCACAAACCATCTATCTGTAACACTGCGGGAGATCTGACGTTTTTTTCCAAATTGCGGGGGCGGCAAGGGGCGCGGAAAATATTGAAAATAAACTTAATCAGCCCTCCTACCTGCCCTAACCTAGTTTTTGCAATACTTTGGTACACGGTTTTTATACTCTGTACCGAAGGTACATAGAGTATATTAAGTTTGTGCAAAAGTATGTAACAGGGAGAAGGAATCATTTCCGACCCTATAAAGTATATATATTCTTGACCAGCATCGACAGCCGAGTCGATATAGCCATGTCCGTCTGTCCGTCTGTCCGTCCGTCTGTCCGTCCGTATGAACAAACAGATCTCAGAGATGGTAAGAGATAGAGGTTTGACATGTATGGGACAAATGCTTTTTATACTTGCAGGCAGATCAAGTTTATTTTCAATTTTTGCCACGCCCCCTTCCGCCCCCGCAATTTGGAAAAAACGTCATATCTTCTACAGTTTTGTAGATAGAGGGTTTGTTCCTTCTAGAGATAGTTAGTCATTAGTAATATGTATCAATTTGCCTAAGAAATGATAAAGATCGGATGAGCGGTTCTCAAGTTATGAGCAAATAAGTGAATCACCCCCCTCCCCCACCCACCACCCACCCTTTCACAACCAACGCCGCACAATCTTAGAGAGAGAGAGAGAGAGAGAAAGAGAGAAAGAGGGAGAGAGAGAGGGAGAGAGAGAGACAGGTACAGAGTATTTTATAGTCGGGCTTGACCGACTTTCTCACTTGTTTTAGTCATAGAATTAAAACGAATGAACATTTTTATACCCTTGCAAAGGTTATTATAATTTTGCCCAGAAGTTTGAAACGCATTGAAATATTCATTTTCGACCCTTTAAACCATATATATTCTTGATCAGGGTGACGAGCTGAGTCGATTGAGCTTTGTCCGTCCGTCTGTCTGTCCGTCTGTTTCTACGCAAACCTAGTCTTCTCAGTTTTAAAGTTATCGAGCTGAAACTTTGCACATATCTTTTTACTGCACACTGCTAATATGTCGGAACCGACCGGATCGGATGACTATATCTTATAGCTGCCATAGGAACTATCGGTCGAAAAATTGGGTTTTAATGAGAAAAAATTTTTTTGTTTTTAATGTTAACGTGTAAGTTGGAAGTTTTGGTCAAAATCGGATGACTATATCTTATAGCTGTCAAGGAACTAGCGGTCGAAAAGTGGGTTTTATTTAGAAAAATTGTTTGTTTTAATGCTGGCGTTCTTGAACTCTGACGTATTAAAACATTTGCAAGGGTATAAAAAATTCGGCAAAGACGAAGTTAGCTTGGCCTTCTCGTTTAAAACTTTTTTGGTCTATTTATTCGGTCACTCAATGGCTACAAATCGTAAATGGTCAGAGCGATTTCGGCGTTGCTGGAATGCACAAGGCGGCCATTTCGAATAAGTTCTTTTACGATTTGTAGCCATTGAGTGACCGAATAGAAGGAAGAAAAAATAGAGGAAACCTAACTTCGGCTCGACCGAAGTTTATATACCCTTGGAGCCTGATTTATTCCTGCCAGGCAACTATACGATATATTCATCCGATTTTGATCAAACTCTCCAAAATTATGTTGAGACAGATAATATTCATAACTGGAACGTACAAAGACGCTACCATTGAAAACAAAAAATTTTTCTCACTAAAACTATTATTTTGATCGATTTTGTATGCTATAGTCATCCGATTTGGATCAGACTTAACAGAATTGTGTGTTAGCATATCATATTGATCGATAACGAGTTTGGAAACGATACCATTAAAAACAAAAAGTTTTTCAAACTAAAACTTTTTTTCAGACCTATTATTTGTATGGCAGCTATACTATATAGTTGTCCGATTTTGATAAATCTCAGTGAAAGCATGTGAAATCATAAAAAACTTATAAATACGAGGGTTGGGAGCGATAACATCAAAAACAAAAAGTTTTTCTAACTAAAACTACTTTTTCAACCGATCGTTCCAATGGCAGCTATATGCTATAGTCATCCGATCCGGCCGGTTCCGACAAATGTGCAGCGTATTTGTACCAAAAGACTTCGTGTAAAGTTTGGTTAGCATAGAAACAGACGGACGGACAGACGGACGGACAGACGGACGGACGGACGGACGGACAGACGGACATGGCTATATCAACTCAGCTCATCACGCTGATCAAGAATATATATACTTTATGTGGTCGGAGATGCTTCCTTCTGTGCGTTACAACATTCCAATTACAATATACCCTCTCCAAGGGTATAAAATTTTCCAATATTAGACTTTTAATTGTAGAACTTCCGCAAAAGAGCTCCAAAAAAGCTCAACTTTTGGGGTTAAGCTTCTCTCATAACAAGCTCCCTTTGGGCCAATTTTCATCCAATTCGGAGACATCATGCCAGAAAAAAGCAATTTTTGTGTGGAATGCCTCATATATACTTTATAGGGTGGGAAATGATTGCTTCTCCCGTAACCTTTTTAAGAGGACAATTTTCAAGTCAAATAATGCTTTGTTAAAAAGTAATTCACTTTGGGAAAAATCGCATTGTAGTAGTTGTAGTAAAGGGTGATTTTTGAGCAACAACGAAAATCGCAGACGATTTCGTAGAGATACTCATGAAACAGCTGTACGATCAACTGCTTCCCTTGTGGTGTGTTGTGATCCTGCTTTTTGGAGTTATGTGAAAGCATAAAGAGACCTAGAGCCAGCTTAATATTGATCGTTTGATTATCGTAAAGGTCGTTAAAGCACACACTTTTATTTTGGCAAAACTTTTTTTTGGCAGCTCAGCTTTTTTCGTGTCACATGTTACTGTCATGTTTGGATGAAAGACAACGGCCATTGCAACCCATGCATCAAACACAACTATTAGACAAATTGGCCTACCACAATTCACACAATTAACAAACTGGAGGGTACACCGGATCTTATCATCATTAAACAAACTGCAAACATGAAGGGTTACATGCAATACATATGGAGACGACACAGTAAGATACGTTAAGAACTATTTTAGATGCCAAAGAAGCAAAGCAACGAGGGCGACTAAAATACCTAATACAGTGCAAGAACTACAACATTGTTCCAAAGCACCTCCAAGGGAAGACGTCGGCATTAAAACACAATTTTACACTACACGACACACAAAAGGAACTAGCTAAATTGGAGACAAACTTCTTGCTGAAGACTTTACAATTAGAAATTAAAGAAACACATAGACATATATTTAGTATTAACAAAAACTAAACCCATCAGTACCATATTCTAAAGACAATTTTAAATAGTCAGGACATACTGGACCTCGGAAAGGATCAAAAATTAGCATACCAAAGAATTAGAACCTACACAGACCACAATACTGAACAAAAAATAGAAAAACTAAAGACGTCACTACTAGAAAAACACAACATATCATTTAACAAGGAATGGTTCGTAAACCAGACAGACGTATTCTTTCCAGAGGATAGTAAATGGCTACTGTCGCTGGGACCCAAATTCGCCTTACCTGTCACAAATGAGAATTTATCGCCAATACACCTAATAGCAGACATAGAACAAGGAATACAAACTATAAAAGATGACAAACAGAGGGACACAATCAGGAGTAAACTTGCGTCAAGAGTAAACAACTTTAAGCATAATAGAAGAATAGACCAAAAAGATAAACTAATTCTAGCAATAGCGAAGAACACAGAAAAACTTATAAAGGAGCACCAAGACAAGGTCATAATTACACAAGCAGACAAGGGGAACAAGACAGTTGTAATGTACAAAAGGGAATACATGGACAAGATGGAAAAACTATTCGAGGACAATACCACATACAAGAAAGTACGTAAGGACCCAACACAGACACTTATAAAGAAGCAAAACCAGATTGATCCTAAACTAAAAATGGGACTATACTGCACTGGAGGTCACGCACCAAGAATGTATGGTCTGCCGAAGATACATAAACAGGGCACGCCACTGAGGCCGATCGCGGCATCGACAAACGTCCCGTGTTTTGTCCGTACGTGGACAAAATAACAAATAAACACTCAATTTCTAAAATAATCCCAACCAAATATTCAAACATAACGTACGCTTACAAAGCTCATACAAACATAAGGAAACTCTTCACAAATACCAAAGACAGATTAATTAAAGAACAACAACAAAACGTAATATACGAAATTACATGTAAAGGAAAAGAGGGAGAATCTTGCGACGGCGTCTACATAGGAACAACAAAACGACCGCTTCAAACAAAAACAAAAAAGAGACAACGGCACTATCGCAACATTTGACGTCAGCTGGTCACACAGCTGATTTTGACAATGTTAAGTTGCTAGACATAGAGAGGAGAGAGAGAACGAGATTAACATTGGAGAGCTTACGCATTCAACAGAGAGGAGAGAGAGCACTAAATTACAAAGAAGACTTTTACCAAAGCAACTACATCTACGCGGCAGCAATAGCAGAAAGAAACAATAAACAAACAAAGCAGACAACAAAACGCACAATGGGACGACTTAACAATAATAATTGCACAACAACTGGACTAACACTATGACGAAAATTATTATGTATGTATGTATAAAAAAATGTATGTTTTATGTTATTGTTGTTTAATATGAAAAAATAAATACAGGCTCCCTGATGAAGGCGGGATAAGCCGCTGAAACGCGTAGGAGAAGAAGAAGAAATAAAATATGAATTTTTATTTTGGATGAGAGACAACGGCCATTGCAACCCATGCATCAAACACAACTGTCAAACTCAGTTTGGTCTATAATTTAACCATGAACGAACAACGCTTGCAGATTATTGAATTTTATTATCAAAATTCATACTCGGTTAAGAGAGTGCGTCGTGGACTTCTTCCATTTTGTGGTCAGTTTGGGCGACCTTCTGAGGCGACTATTAGGAATCTTGTGACAAAATTTTGCGCCAAATTTATATTATTGCCCATTAAACTACCAACGCGCATACGTTGAATGCGGGCAGAGGAAAATATCGCAGCTGTATCCGCCAGTGTTGTTATCGATTCGGCGCCCTTCGCAGCAATTGGTCCTCTGTTACTCCACTGCGACCACAAGGGCTAATTTTTGGTAAATGGGCGCTGGCCAAGTTGCATAAAAATCCAATTTTTGTCTTTTTTGTGTGCAGCGACGAAGCTCATTTCTGGTTTAATGGTATTTGGTGTGAGGAACAGTCAAGCATTGCAAGAACTGCAAATGCATCTCGAAAAATACACTGAACTGTGTGGATTTCGGGCTGTTGGCATCATAGGACCGTACTATTTTAAAGATGACGAAGGAAGGAACGTTACTGAGAATGGAAAGCGTTACCGTGCGGAGGTTACAAGCTTATTTTTGACCAAAATGGGAGAGCTGGTTTGGTGGACTCAACAAGACGGTGCCACATGCCATAATCTTCCAAATAATCTAAAATTTAAAATTAATCATTATGTTTTGAGCTTTGTTTTTTTTTCACTCGGGCAGTAATCATTAAATAATAACACACAACAATCTTAGTAACTTAAGTACGTAAAAGGAATTTTAATTTTTAAAAATTTTTTTTATAAATAAAATTAAGTCTTAGTTTAATTTGTCTGCCAATCCAAGTTTGTAAATGTTTGTGACTAGTGCATTAATTTATATGTTTATCCAGTAGCACTAGGAAAAATAAGCTCAATAAATCTAAATCTAACAAGTGAAAAAGTCGGTCAAGCCCGACTATAATATTCTCTGTACCTAGAGAAGAAGCTGAATGCACTGCTGCTGCTGCGCTCATCTCTAAGTTTCTCTCTCTCTCTCTCTCTCCCTCCTGCTCTATCTCTCTTCCTCTCTCTCTCTCTTTCTCTAAGATTGTGCGTCGTTGGTTGTGATGTGAGGGGGTGGAGGCACAGTGGGCGAAACGGCCATTCTAGCGCGTCGAAATTCAATTTTTCAAGTTTGAAAAAGCCTTAATTTTATATTATATAGTGATTACCGATAGTTTGACTAGCTTATAAAAGTTTATCGCAAAGCTTTCCGATATATAGCTGAACAGCTGTGAGCTATCAAACTCAGCATTTGTTTTGGCAAGTGCTTTTTAATTAATTCTTGCATTTTTTCAGTTTTTGTTAATTTAGCTGTAAAAAAATAAAGTTCTCGTTGTTTTACATAAAAGCTTGGTTATATATTCAAATAAAGGTATGTATTAAGCAAAAAATCAATGTAAGTGACCCGTCCATATATGTACTACTTGAAAGACGTTGTAAAAGTAACTTGTATTAACAACCTGCCCTTAGTAGCCAACACCTGTCTTTCGTGGAGCAAAACTAAAAATGTTCACAAATGTTCAAGTCGCCGTCAACATTTTTTGTCAGTGTGAGTCCTTGTTGTTTAAAATTTTCAAAGATCACCTGCTTATATGTGCTACCTTTGCATTTGTTGGACTTTTTAGAAGCAATGTCTATATCAAAACGGAAGCTGTTTTCAGTATGGCACAACGAAGACATCCCCACAAAGAAGTTTTTGGCTTTGGAGAACTATGTTTTCAATACAGTATTAGAGAAACAAACCTGCAGTTAGGAAGAACGTATCGAAATTGTCAAAAAATTGCAAAGTTTTACTAATAGGATTGTAATAAATTTTGATTCATGGTGCAGATATCATTAGCCATTTTTCTCTTCCAATTGGAATAATGTCGGGGGAAGCACTTGAAGCCATAAACAAGTATTATCGAAAGAGCACCACACAAGAAAGTCCACTAGAAAAAAAATGGAAGATATTTTAAACGCACTCCTAGTTTCTTCCGATCCTTTTATAACATCACTTTCCCAAAGTGCTTCAATGTCCTCTGCAAAAAATATTTGGCTTGATCTGGATGTTGCAAGCTTACTTGTCAATAAAGGGCTGAAAACTGTGCCACGACGATTTGGAGAATTCTGACAGCTCGGATTACGAATAGTTTCTGTTGTATGAAAGCTATGTTAAAAACTTAGGCAATCTTTTTGAAGTTTTGTAAAAAAATAATTTTTTTTTAAACAAAATTGCTAAAATCTTTTTTTTATCTTAACCAAAAAAATTGTGCATTCTCTTTTGAAATTAAAAAAAAAAACATTTTTGATTTTTAATTTTAAAGTAAAAAAAAAAAAAATATTTAAATTTTTTTTTTTTTTTTCTTTTTTTACGAGAAAACAAGTGAGAAAGTCGGTCAAGCCCGACTATATTTATACTCTGTACCTAGAGTATCTCTAAGTTTCTCTCTCTCCCTCTCTCTCTCTCTCTCTCTCTCTCTCTCTTTCTCTCTCTCTCTCTCTTTTTTCTTCTCTAAGATTGTGCGTTGATTGTGAGTGGGTGGGAGGGGGTGGCGGGGGTTAATTCACTTATTTGATCATAACTTCAGAACCGCTCGTCCGATCTTTATCATTTCTTTGGCAAATCGACACATAATGCTAATGAGTAACTATCTCTAGAAGGTACGAATCATCTATCTACTTTGGGAGATATGAGGTTTTTTCAAAATTACGGGGGCGTGGCAAAAATTCCAAAGAAACTTGATCTGCCTGCGAGTATAAGATGCATTCGTCCCATACATATCAAACCTGTATCTCTTAACATCTCTGAGATCTGTTTGTTCATACGGACGGACGAACATGGCTGTACCCACTCGGCTCTTGATGCTGATCAAGAATATATATGCTTCATAGAGTCGCAAATGATTTCTTCTCCCTGTTACATACTTTTGCAAAAACCTAATATACTTTATATACCTTCGGTACAGAGTATAAACATTTTTTCTCACTAGAACTACTTTTTCGACCGATAGTTCCTATGGCAGCTATATGTGGGGTTTTGGGTCACTGAAGTCTGCTTTCTTAAATAATTACACACTTCCTCCTTGATTTCGTACAGCATACGATTATAGTCTATTGAATAGTGCAATTATTTAATTTAACGCTTAACATCTTTTAATTTTGCAATGTTTAATCGACACGAGAACACACAACCTCTCACTCCAGCAGCTCAAACCTCACTCTCTCGCTGTTCTCCTTGATCGCTCTTTCTACGTATTTTGCGTGCTAAAGCTAACATATTAACAACATTACATTTGGGGTATTATGGTAATCCTACATATACCACACTTATCAGAATTCTGTGGACGCATATAATACTGATAAATATCATGTTCGGGAACAATAGCATTAAAAACAAAAAGGGCTAACCCAACTTTTTTATGACAGCTATACCATATACTTGTCAGATGTGTATCAAACTTGGTGGAATTATGAAAAAGCATGAAAAGAAATAAAATAAATACGTTTGCATTTAAACCAAAAAAGTTTTATTTTCACTAAAACTAGTTTTTCGAATGATCGTTCTTATGGCAGTTATATGCTATAGTCTCCAATCCGGCCGGTTCCGACAAATGCCCGGCGTATATGTACTTAAAGACTTCGGGCAAAGTTTGGTCAAGGCATTAAAACTGACGGAGAAGATAGCATAGAAACAGACGGACGAACGGTCGAACAGGCGGACGGACACACGGGCATGTCTATATCAAGTCAGCACATCATGCTGATCAAGAATATATATAGTTTACTAGCTGAACCCGCCGCGACTTCGTCCGCGTTCAAGATTTTAAGAAATTGTTGAAATTGGATTGTTTAATATTAATATGGATTTTATCTTGTAGACAGTTTCCAGTTGACAGCTGGTAAAAATAAATCTAAAATTTGCTTGGTAAATGCAGTCGCCTGTACAGGAGTTAAATTTTGTCACAATCCGTCCTAAGAGACTCAACCAGGAAATCAAACCGAAACGAATTTTGGTTCCGGTTCCGGTACGTACTGGTTCTGTTTTGGTTCTGATACTGTTTCGGTATTCGGTTCCGGTACCTGGATTTTTATATTGGTATACCGGAACGAACCGGTATGGACCGGTAGATCTAACACATACTACATAAAATATCAATTATATTTTCGTATGTTTGCCATAAAAATTTCACATGTTTGTATTTATAAGATGGTTAAAATGATATTTTTTTAACAATGTTTTCACCACTCTTAACGTTACTTAAAATATAAAAAAATTAGTTGCAAAGAAGGTAAATGAATGATTATCTTAGAAGCATGAAAGCGGGCAATGAATTTTCGTCCATGTATTTTTATACACTTGAAAAGTGTATTATAATTTTGCCCAGAAGTTTGCAACGCATAGAAGGAATCATCTCCGACCACATAAAGTATATATATTCTTGATCAGCATGACGAGCTGAGTCGATTAAGCTTTGTCCGTCCGTCTGTCCGTCCGTCCGTCTGTCCGTCTGTCTGTTTCTACGCGAACTAGTCCCTCAGTTTTGGAGCTATCGAGCTGAAACTTTGCACAGAGTCTTCTTTTTACTGCACGCTGCTAATATGTCGGAGCCGACCGGATCGGATGACTACTTCTTGTAGCTGCCATACAAATGTTCGTTCGGAAAATGGATTTTAGTAAGAAAAACTGTTTTGTTCTCAATATTACTGCTCTCAAACACGGTCATGGGTAATATGTAATGTTTTTAAGCTGATCTGCGAAGTTTGGTCGAAGTCGCTAACCGTTGTGACAAGCTATTTCAAGTGTATCAAAACTTCGGTACAGACGAAGTTAGCTTTGCCTTTCTCGTTTTCGTAAAATTTTGTCGAATTTTCTGACCGCCATTTAAGTACATTCGGGGGTGCCACAGAAATCTCTAGAGATTTTGCCGACGGTTGGTTTGTCATTCTCTCGAAAAAATCGTCGGTGCCACAGAACTTCGAGAGATTTCATTTTCTTATTAGAAAATTTAGTTAGAGCACCAGATGTTTCAACTGAAGTTCCATCTCTAAAAACAGGGCTGAATCTCTCGCCAATAAGTTTCCCCTTTTTTAGTTACGGGTTAATTTGATGTTTAATTAAAATGTTTTGATTGTGTTATATGTTTTATGATGCATTTTAAGTCATAATTCAAATTTAAGTCTCATTCTCCATAAATATAATGCAAAATTTAAAATTTGGTTGGCGCCAAACATGAAGTATAACATGCAGCCCTTAATCCGCTTCCTGTCAAGAAGATGGCGCCACCATCGACACAGGGCACCATCTTAACCAAACACGGGAGGTTTGTAACCAACCATAGAATTTTCTGTGGCACCTAAGAATTGGAATTCGTTTGGAACGTTTTAAGCTCAGAAATCACCTGATTGATGCCATTAAATTGTTTTGGGTAAATACTAAAGTATTTGTATTGTCTTGTTTCCTTTCATAGAAATTCATATATAAATCGACTTCATCTCCACTTTCAGACAATTGAATTGGGTCAGAGCTGCTTTCCTCATTTATTTGCAATTGAACAGAGGTGGATAAACTTCTTGAAAATATATCAGTCAAAGCAGTTACTAATTTATATATTTATTTTAAATGCAGCTTCGTCTTAAAGACATAGCTACAAATAATGTTGGAGACAAAATAAGGGTAAAAGAATTGAGATAATAACCTTCCGATCCGTTTTTCACGCCCCTCCATTAATATGAAGATTTCCAAAACTATGATGCATAGAATAAAGACCTAAGCTTCACTTACACTGAAAATACTTGTAATCCTACAGAATGCGAAGTGGACATTGGTAGAAGCATACAAAGAAAAAGCAACAGGAAGCCTCAAGGGAATATAGTTTCGTTTTTGTCTTGAAGGGACATTGAAGTTTACGCGCCCGCGTCTATATTACCCTTTATAAGTTTGTTTAGAAACATTATACCTAACATAGTTCGTCTAAGCTCAAGTGACGGTAAGTCTAAAAGCCTAAGTCTGGAAATCGTAGAAAATCACTTTAGAAAATCACGTAGAAATCACTTTATTTGTGAAGAGCAAACAAAAGCAACTGTTTCTGGACAGATTCGATGCATTTACACAGTAAACTGAGGGTACACGAACCAAACTCCAAAATGGGTCTCACAAGGAATATAAACATTAACCTCCTCAGACCAACGTTTAATAAAACCTAGGAAGCCCATGGCTTTGTTCACAGAAAGTTCAATGTGAGTGCCAAAAGAAAGTTTATGGTCTAGGGTAATACCCAGATCATGGAAAGATTCAACTCGTTCAAGTTGATAAGAATTCAATAAATAGTTCATCAGAAGAGGGGTTCTACGATAAAACGTCATAGATTTACATTTGTCCCTGTTCAAATGCAACAAATTGTAAGAGCACCACATATATATAAAATTAAAATCAACCTGAAGCAAAGCAGAATCGTTGTGCGAGTTATGGCTCAGAAATATTTTTAAGTCATGTGCATACATTAATGCACGAGAATGCTTAATTACATTAGGCAGGTCATTAATAAATAACACGAAGAGAGAGGTCTCTGGGGAACTCCAGAGGTCACAAATACCGGATAAGAAGTGACACTATTAAATACAACTTTCTGAGTTCTAGACTGGAGATAAGATTTTATCCAATTAAGAAGCCCCAGCGGAAATCCCATCAGACGCATTTTCAGAATCAGATGACAATGAGGGACACTGTCGAAAGCCCTACTAAAATCTGCAAAAATAACATCTGTTTGTTTACCTTGAGTGAAATCATGAATCACTGAAGAAGTAAATTCTAGTAGGTTTGTAGTAATGGATCTGTTTTTAACGAATCAATGGTGGTTGGGTGATATAAAAGGAGAACAAGAATGTTGTAACTGAGATGTTTCAATTTGCTTAAAGAGTTTGGGTATTGCAGACAGTTTCGTAATGCCCCTGTAGTTAGAAATGTCAGACCGTAAACCCTTCTTATGTAAGGGAATAATGAAAGATTCTTTCCATGGAGATGGAAACTTAAACTGTTCAAGTGATTTGGAAAACAAGACAGGCAAGTCTGCGCATTGTTTTAAGATGCACGATGGCACATTATCTGGGCTAGGAAAAAGGTTAGGTCTTAATGAAAGAAAGTTTTAAGAAAAAGAAATCGTGGGGCAACGAACAAAATCATTCGAGGAAATAGGATAAGAATAGCTATTGCTGGCATCGGACGACGAGTAAGTTGATTGAAAGAATTTTGCGAAGAGATTCGCAATATCAATATCAGGCGAGGCATTTTCGTGTTTATAGAACAGGAAAGAAGGCAAGGTATTGGAACGATGTTTGGTATTCATTTTCCAGATCTTTTGTAAGTTTTGAATAGACGAGACATGAAACATTTTGGACTTACACATGTACTTTTCTGTTTCAGAGGTTAGCCTGACATTATACCGATGGTCTAAGAAAATGCCACATAGGAATGCATTATTTTCAAAGAGACTGGTCTCGAGATTTTCTATTTCACTGAATAAAAGTCTTTCTAAGCCAGAATATTTTTTTATTTGAGGCTAACAATTGAGCCAAATTGCGTAAAAATCCGAAAATAAAAGAACCAACCCCGTACCGGTACAACGTTTAGGCTCTTTTCGGTCTTTTCGGATCTAAAACTACACGGTGTTACAGCGAAAAAATACTTTCGAAATACGCTGTAGAACAGTTCGAGTATAGCATATCCTCATACTTGGTTTTTTCCTAACACCCCAAAAGTCTGAAGTTATGGCCCAAAAACCGCTTTTTGTTATTTTACCTCAAATCAATAGATATAACTCGCGAATGAACCGTCCGATTGTTCATAACTTTATCAATTCCGATAGCGACGAGAGGAATCTAGTACAATTTAATAAATTGTTTGACTAATTTAACGAGATGGCTGAGAAATGCGACTTAAAGATCTGGCATTTTTAACTTTTTTTCAGAAATATGTACTTTGGCCATCACTGGTTTAACTTCTTCTTCGCCAGACGGACGGTCGGAAATGCTTCCCCCTGTTTGTTACATACATTTACATTAATTTACTTTGCGAGTAACGGGTATAAAAATATGTACAGATTTTAGCAACAATCATCTGTCATCTTACATCAAAGTCCCTTTTTAATGGACTTGCACCGATTTTTTTTGGTTTTTGTTTTTTCTTCCTTTAGATTGATAACACAGTTACTCAAATCTTTATTGCTTGGTCAAAACCTTATTTCCACACCAGCACCATAAAGTTGGCGTTCCTGGGAAGTTTCCTACCTGAGCACCGCTTGCTAATGAGCTCAACTATATGTGCATACACACAAATAGCCGCAACAATATCGCTGACATGTGGCAATGTTCAAAATTAATTACCACCTGGAGTGGTTTTTTAAAAACAACTCTGTTTAATTACGGCCTCAGTCATTTCTGAGTGGTTTGCGCGTAGAATGGAGGTCGGGGTACGCTGGTTTAATTTTTTGTATTGGTCCATAGTCAGATGGCCGACAACAAAGCGGGAGGAGTGGCTCAAAACGAGTTTCGGTTTCTGTTTAATTGGCCTCTGTTTCCAAGTCTGTGGGTTCATAAATCAACTTGATGTTCCTTTTAATGGCTTCTTTCTTCATGAATTCATTTTCGGGTGTATTCGTTCATTTTGTTTTTGTTTTTGTTGTTGCTTTTGGTTTTATTTTATCCTAATTAACAAGCGACCACCCATGAGTTGAATCACTAATTGATTGACTTTTTCTAGTATATATACGTAAAGTTCCTATACGAAATTTTATTTATGCAGCAGTTATTTTGACAGCAGCTAGACGATTTAGGGTGATTCACAAAAGTCCGAGTCGGGTTTCTCTTTCTTTCTGTATATATTTCAAAGTTATAACAAAGTATTTATCCTGTACCAAAGGATATACATAATGAGTTTTGTAAACGAATATATTCTTAATCAACAACAACAGCCGGGTCGATGGTCGATATAGCCGAGATACCTTAAAAATACATAAGGAACGGTTGCTAATTTCTAGTTGGCCTTTTTTTGTAAACTTGTGTAATTTGAAGCAAATATTTGCCTACTGGGAACACGTAAGAACACCCTCGGCCAATTTTGTTTGCGGGCTTGCGAGTTTGCTCTAGCAAGCAAATTGTAAGAGCAATCACGGCAAATATTAAAAAATAAAATTTGTTAACAAGTAAAATTAAATTGACCAACCCAGTTGCCTTAGCCCAACAGCTAATATCGTCTGTGATTTCGACGACAACTTCACAACAAATATTGTATTGGTCCAGGAAAGTAGCCTCCCCATTAAAGATTTCCTTATAACATGAACATTTCAGTTGCGCTTCTGGAGAAATCGTGCTTAATTGATGGTGTTTTCTATAACTCGTCGAGTGCTGGAAGGACGGGAATTAAATGCTTAACCTAAACCTACCTTTAGACTTTAGATGACTTTCTTTGAGCGAATGGTTCATGAACTCTTTGGCTAATATCAAAAGCACCATCGACTACTATCTCGTATTGAACAGCAAAGTTTTGCGTTACGCATTTCTTATTGAGATCTCGAAATATATCAACTTTTTGCCGATCACTTTTATTTTAAGGAAATTGATAAAAAGCATTAAAAATATGGGTGTATTTTCTACAATCTTGCTAATGGAAATGTGCGGAACTCGCAAAATATACTGCAACGACTAGGCTACTCCACCAGACAAGAAAGCTTCGACTGAGAACCATTAATCGACACGTCACCGATATCGCTGAATCATGGGACTTGGACCAAGAAATAACCAATTGAAAAAAACTTCTCAAAGTCTGCTACTTTCAATTATACAATAATTTTTGTGGCTATCCATGCCTTTTCTGTTGTGTTATTTAGAAAAAAAATTATTTTGCTTGCTTAAACAAATCAGCCTACTTCATTTTTAAATTAAGCAGAATGGACAAACAAAACTCAGAACCGGTACCGGAACCGATGTTTTGAACAATTTAAATACCGGTATTCGAGAACCGATATATTTTGAACCGAAAAGACCGAAAAGAACCTTTACATTGTACCGGTAAAGTTTCGGTTCTGAATGCAACAACTAGACTGCAAAGCGAGCAGTTAGATTGGGGGCCTTTTACGCAATTTGGTTTAATAGTAAGCTTTAAATTGAAAAAAAAAGATTCTGGCTTAGCAAAACTTTTGTTAAGTGAAATAGAAAAACGGGAGAGCAGTCTTTTTGAAAATAATGCGTTTCTATGTGGCATTTTCTTAGAAACTCAATACAATGTCTTGCTAACCTCTGCACAGAAAAGGAGGTGTGTAACTGCTTTGACAGATATATATGCAAGAATTTTATCCACTTCTGTTCAATAGCAACTAAATGAGGAAAGTAGTTCTGACCCAACTACTTTGTCTGAAGTGAAGTCGAAATATTTTATTTAATTACAGTTTAGAATATTCACAAAACAGTTTAATGGCGTCAATCAAAATAAAGATGATGTACTTATATGGTGGTCAGAAAATTCGACAAAGTTTGCAGAATTGCTTTTCCAGCTACCCAAGTAAGCGAAAAACGTTTGTTTTCCGGTGCGAAGTTAATCACATCTTCACTATGAAATCAGATGGACGGAAATACATTAACCGCTATTACTCTTCTAAGAAGTAATCATTAATTTACCTTCTTTTTAACATATATGTTCATTTTTAATCATTTATTTCAGCGCAAGTTGTAAAAACGAAGACAGTATCTTCCAGTTTTCTCCATTTAACAAACTTACAATCTCGGTTTCCGATAGGGAAGGCTTGCTGCGACTCTGCTCGTCATGCTGATAAAGAATATCCCTTCTTACTTGAATAGTGGCATAACTCAAAATAATCCATTTTGAGAAAAACGCGATTTTAAAGTTCTTAACGGATTTAACCCAGAAAAAATAGTTTCGAGCTAATCTATGAAAATATTACTAAATTTAAAATTCCTTGTGATGTGAAAATTTTATACAAAATAGACACACCAAACAGCGTATATTTCTGCATCATTAAGTCAAAGTCGTAATTTTTTATGCCAGTTTTAAAGTAAGTGAGCGATATACTTTGTGGTCGGTTAATTACTTCTATGCGTTACATCCTGACAATTTTACCACATTTTTTTTTCCAATTTTATATTAAAAGCAGATGACTTTACAGTGACTTAGCAAACCAAAACCCCCAAAACGGAAAGGCCAACCAGTGAGCTTAGCTTGGCAACTTTACAGTGAGTTAACAGTGACTTAACAGTGACTTATCAGTGACTTATGGTAGGCTTAACGAGTGATTTTACATTGACTTAACGGTGGCTTAACAGTTTTATAGCAGTGAGTTATCAGTGACGCAACAGTGACTAAACGATGACCTAACAGTGACTTATATTATATTTCATACAGGTCCGCGTATACTTGACCTGCGACAGATTAGGATTTGTCTTCAGCTAATGACCTGGGTGCAGGGTGGAACTTATGTACTGAGTTCGGAAGCATTGCCTTTTGATTTAAAAGATCACCAGGGCTGCCCAAGGCTATAGGCCCATTTCGAACAAATAAATGCGCTGAAAATGAATTTTTATGTTAAACTACATATAAAAAAAACAGCGTCGAACAGCTGATCTAGCCATTTATTTAGTGGCATTTATTTTGCTGATTTCAGAAGAGAGCTAAATAATCTGACCGTTGCCAACATAGTTAACTTTGTGGATTGCAAGCACAGCCGATTTGCTAAACTAAATTGAAAATAAATAACTTGCAGCAAATTTTTTTATTATGCGGGCTAAAAAAATTTAACTTTTTTTTTTTTATTTAGTGTATTTTGATGCTGTTCTTTAATTTTTTATTTTTTTTTTGGCGGCGCACAGTGGCCGGATTCGCGAATTTGGCGTTGCAAAAATCAATTTTTGATGTTCGATTTTTTTGAGCAAATTTTTTTATTTCAATAAAGGGAACCCTAGATAGCCCAGAAAATTTGGTCAATTATTTCGGTTGTTACAGTGGTTCAAAGTTGAACAATTTTTTAAACTGCTGAAGTTTTAATTTTTGGTTACAAATGTCAACTTTGTGAACCTATAAAAACCAAACGGTAATACCGATTTGAATTTGGTTGATTTTTTTGAAAAGATGCATTAATTCTTAATGTGAATACATTAATAAACTGTATTATTTCAAAGTAGAATGTTCCACATTCACGTTTTAGGTGTACACTATTTTTGGTTGAGTTTTCAAACTTTGATAGACCGGGAAACATCAATTTCACCCGATTTCAGTTGTTTCGGAACATACGTCTTATATATTAGTCTATTTATTAATGTATTGTAAAAGTTGCAGCTGCCGAAACCTGCCGGATTAAACGTTACAGTGATATATGCGATTTAATATGTAGATAAATAATATTTGGGAAGAAGAAGAACAAAAAAGTGTTGCAGGTAAAATGATTTTATAGCGTATTTTGTGATTTACTGAGATAGGTAGCACATAATATAGGTAGTTACAATTGGCCTTTTCTGATTTTCCGCGTTAGAACTAGCAAGTGGGTGGATTTTTTACCTACCCTCGAGTGACCCTTTCAACAGGTACTAGCTATGAATGAAGTTGGTCATTGTCTTTTGATGGTGTTGTGAATTGTTACCTAATATTGCGTAACCCTTTCAAAAGAATTTAGTTTTTTTTCAGACCATGCCTATTTTACCTGTTGCTACCTGTGTTCCTTGTGAACATACTTATAAAGGGCTTACTCCAGTAAAGGCAGATTATTCAGATTTGAACAGTCGAGCGAAAAAGTACGCACACATAGTGATATTTGTATTATCGAAAATGGACAACAGCAAATTATTTGAGTTCTTCAAAACCGCGAAATCCCAAAAAGCTTTCGAGTCGTTGGTAAAAACCGAACTTAATTATACAAATGACGATTTGAAGGATGGGAAAATCATTACGACGCAAATAAAAAACATATTCTACAGACTACAATCTAAATGGAAGTTAGCAAATCGAACTGAGAATGGATTTATACTTAAAAACTCGAATTGGCTGGATGGATTTACGTCTTTCAAAGATAATGACGATATGGCCAGCACTTCTTCTGGGCAACCACGAGGCAGACCAACGAAATCTATCGATGAGTGCTCTACGTTTACCAGGAAAAGGAAGCTTCAAGGTACCACAATGGAAATTAGCACGGAGCATCTATCGGAGGCATTGCATCCGACAAATACTCAAAAGACATGGAGAGAAACAGATCAGCGACAACGCAAAAGCAGTAGCAATACGACGCCCAATGCGCAGCTGCATGGGATATTCACGCTCAAGTTGGCATCATACTCTTCCACGAAAAACGACCCTGATGACATTACCAACTCCAAAACAATGGAAAAAGAAGGAAACAGGATATACAACAGAAGTTCTTGGCGGAGCTCGGGCTAAAAGTCGACTGTCCGAAGCAGGGCTATGGAAATACAAATGATGGAATACATCCCGGAGATTCTTCAACGACGATGAGGCAACTGCTCAGATAACAGGAATTCATCTGGATGTCATCAAACGGTTTAAGATCATTCTCAATGTCTTAAGCTGCGGCGAAAATATTGATGCATGCAGATATGGAAAATATGCCAAGGAGACAAGAGATCTTTTACGTGCAAAGTACCCAGAGAAAAACTTACTCCTACTGTTCATAAAATATTGGATCATGGTGAGAAGCTTATACAACAACAACTTTTATCGATGGGAGAGTTGTCAGAGGAAGCCCAAGAATCTAAAAACAAGGACTACAAAAGGTATAGATATGCGAACACGTGCAAAATATCTCGACATCAAGAAAACACAGACCTTTTCAACATGTTGTCGGCCTCCTCTGATCCTCGTATCTCATCTCTCAGACACATCAGGACACTCACGGAATCAAACAACGAATATTCACCAGAAATATTAAGTCTATTAAGCACTAATGATATGAATACCTATACTGACAACATTTTTGAAGAAAATTAACCATTCCCAAGTTAGAACTAATTTTGTATGAAATAAATTTTTTTTAATAAGTACAAATTATCCTTTTATAAAATTTTGTTAATTTTTAATAGTATTACAACTTCATTTTTAATAAATCGGTTTTAAAAAATTAAAATACTTAGACTTTTTCATGCAATTTTTTCAGAGTATTAAACTATCAACTTTGGCAGCCGATCCTGAGTC